>AWVX01025989.1:0-68123 GCA_000500245.1 Cronartium ribicola 11-2
AAAAAATTAAAGAGGACACTTGGTGTTTCGTTATTTGTCATGGAAGGTATCCCATTATTGATATATCCGTTTATTCTAATTGCAGACATAATGACAATAGCTGGAGCATGGACGGGAAAAGAAAACATTTACTTAGTTATAATTGTTTTATCTTCTGTTGTTGCGTCTAGTTCTTATCCTCTAACGTATATTCTTAGTATTATTTATTATTTGAATAAAAATAAGAGAAGCTATGGAAACACGTGGTTTCCAGTAGCACCTTTAGTTCATCTCATTATAGCGGTCTTATTGTATTATTTTTGGAGTATTTTAGAGAAAAGATTTTATTGAATTTAAGCAACAGACAACAACACATGATTGAACTAACGGAAACGATAGTTGAGGAGCTTGCTACATGGCGGCTCCTTTTTAATTTGTTGAAGTAACGGGCAGAATTAGTTAAAGAAGCTATCTGGAAGGAGCTGCAATTAAGATCTGGTGACCTCATAATACGAACGGGCAGGATAACGGAGAAAGTTCTCGAATACCTAAGCTAAGAATGGAAAATTCGCAAAGTTCCTAAACAATACGTTATGCATAATTACTAGACAGAAAAATTTAAGATCGGAGAGAACGTATTTGATATCTAAAATCAGGTTTTTTACTTACGGTATAGCTATTGTAATTATTGTTATTCTTGTTGACTTTGTATACAAATATTTCTCTGGTGTTATCAATAATGGATTAGTCTATAACCTGGAAAAAACAAATTCAATGTTGGGTGAACTGTTTCAATCCATCAAATTACTTTTTGTATTATTAAATTTCGTCGGTATAGTACTTGGTCTTATTATCTTAATAAGAAATTATAAAAAGTTTAATAAGTATGTTCTTGGGTTAGTTCTGTTTAATTTGTTTTATTCGGTTATTATCTTTTTGTGGGTATTAAATTCTACAAATTCACCTCAAATACCGGCCGAGCAATTAATGGGAGGCATGACGGATTTGTTTTCTGGTGAATCTCGGGATACGGTGAATCCTTTAATAAGCTTTGGATTGGGGTTCGCATTGAACTCATTACTTACAGATATATATGTAATCAATTTATACAATGCAACAATTATGGTCATCTTGTCTTTACTATTGATTTTTCTGAAATACAAACTTGATAAAAAAATAAGTATTCCGCAAGTTAATGAGCAAGCAAGGTATTCACGTGTCTGGCCATTCGGGCCTCTGTCCGCCCGAATTACGGGGAAGGCGAGTCAGGCGGACAACCCTGCAACACGTAGATCGTCAGATCCAGTAAACCATTAAACTAACGGATACGATAGTTGAGGAACTGCTTGCTAGCAGTTCCTTTCTCGTTTGTTTGAAGTAACGGACAGTTTTTCGATGCAAGTGAAAATAGAGTAGGATATAATTAGAAGGCGAAATTTAATCCCAAAATACATAAAATCATGACACAAGAACAGGATGGTGAGTTTGTTGGTTCGGAGTACCAAACACTTTAATGTGTCCCAAATTGGAGAAGGAGTATATGTTGCGATTGCGAAAGAAGGTACTGGTGCGATGGCGAATGTTGGATTCATTGACATCGGAGATTCAATTCTAGTATTCGACTCTTTTAACACCCAACAGGCGGCAGTGGAGCTTCGTGAAGTAATTACTTCGCTTACAGGCAAACCAGTATCCCATTTAATTAACAGTCACTGGCACGGGGATCATATTCGTGGCAATCAAGTGTTTCGAGATGTGCCCATTATTGCGTCAGAGCTAACCAAAAATGCCATGAATGAGATACATCCTGGAAGAATCGCAAGACAGCAAGCTGGACTTAATGAACTACATGACCATATCCAAAACCTTGAAGGACAACAAATTTCAACAGAAGATCAAAATTTGAAGGGACAACTTGAGCAACAGGTTTCCATTTTAAAAGAAATAGAAATGTCTCTACCTACTTTGGAATTGACTTTACCTAATGAAACATTTGTATTGGAATGGAGTACACGAGGACCAACTCGAAGGGTAGAGTGTCATACATTTGGAGGTGGTCATACCGTCTCTGATTCCTTTCTGTACGTTCCTGATGCGAGGGTTTGTTATATAGGTGATTTGGTTGCCGTTAATAATCACATGCTGATTGTTGACGGAGACATTTGGAAGTGGATATCGATTCTTGACGAACTAAAAAGCTGGGAAATTAAATACGTTGTACCTGGTCATGGACCAGTGGGCGGAAAGGAATGGATAACTAGAGCAGCGGATTACTTGAGCGATTTGCTTGAGGTCGTCAATACGCTTAGAGCTAGGGCATTTACTCTAGACCAAATAGGTGAAGTTGTTGTACCTGAAAAGTACAGAAATTGGTCTGCAGGTGAAATTTACCTGAAGAATGTAAAACACCTGGTTAGTCTAGCATGACGATACAGGAAATCACGTTGCTCTTTAATTGAATTCCGCTGACGGGTGCGATAGTTCAACATCAAAACGGCTGCCTCAGGGCAGCCGTTATTGCGCTAACGGGCAGTAATGTTCAGTGAATGTTTTTATGGTAAAATATAGAAGGTTTTGATTTAGTCAACTGAAATTACAAACTATATAGTAAGGATGTGACGAGAACTTTGTTTTATAGAAGGAAGTTTTACATCGTAAAAAATGAATTTGTTGAGATTTTTAATACACATTTTAATGAAACCAATTTACCTAATCAAACTAAATATGGTGCTCGATTAGTTGGAAGATGGATGACACCAAAGAATGATTCGACCACTGAGATCTTCGCTATTTGGGAGTATGACAGTTATGAGAAGTACGAAGAAATAGAAGCGAATGTTAGGAGTGACAGTGAACAAATCAAACGAATAAATAAATGGTATGAAAAAAATGGTGGTAGAGATTATGTTTTTAAGGAGTATCTTTTAGAAGTTAAAAATGAGCAATTAATTTCAACTTTAAAAAATAATGAATCTAACGAAACAGAAAGCTAGATACCCAGTACTACGAAGTTGCCATAAAAATGAATACCGGACACGATAGTGGAATAACGGATGCTTCGGCAACCGTTTATTATTTGATTAGCTAATGGTCAAAATTCATGACCGTGAAACGTGAATTTCAATTTTGAAGACGTCTTTCTTCCGAATTATGATAATATTAAATTAAAGTTCGCGTAATACACATCGTACCGATAATTTAGAAGGAATTGAATTGGAGAGCGATAAGTATGATGTATGCGATTTTAAAACGGATAATTAATGCCTTAACACAAAGAAACCGAGTGGTCTTGTATATAGCCCTAAATGAACGGTTGCTTCGGCAGCCGTTTTTGTTTTTATTCAGCTAACGGGCATTTTGCGAATTCAGATATTGACTTAATCAAATGAAAAACGGTCGTCTGAATTCAGACGACCGTTTTTCATTTTTATTTATTTGCTCCGTTTATGACATTTAGCGAATTGTTAAGTGCAGATTTGCACTTACTGGCATCAGGGCTTTTTGAACGAACTGCCGTTAATACTGCGTCAATAGTTCCATCAATTTGGGTCCATGTTGTGTTATCTATTTTTTGAAGCTTCGATGCTGATGTATCCCAACCTGTCTCCAAATCGTCAGCCCCTTTTTTTGCTGAAGCAAAGTCATTTGAGTTCACGTTGTTTAGCATATCACTTTCAATTTTAGCAATATCTGTTAATTGTCCAGCTAATTTATTTTGTTTGGGATCCGCTT
This sequence comes from Cronartium ribicola 11-2, assembly GCA_000500245.1. Lineage (NCBI taxonomy): Eukaryota > Fungi > Basidiomycota > Pucciniomycetes > Pucciniales > Coleosporiaceae > Cronartium > Cronartium ribicola. The sequence continues at coordinate 3,712 of AWVX01025989.1, forward strand.
GCGATTTTCCAACTATTGCAGTTTGTTGAGGATCGATTTGCGATTTATCAACTGATGTAGTAGCTTGTGGAGATTCGGTTTGTGTTGCTAATTTATTTGCTCCGTTTATGACATTAAGCGAATTGTTAAGTGCAGTTATGCACTTACTGGCATCAGGGCTTTTTGAACGAACTGACGTTAATACTGCGTCAATAGTTCCATCAATTTGGGTCCATGCAGTGTTATCTATTTTTTGAAGCTTCGATGCTGATGTGTCCCAACCTGTCTCCAAATCGTCGGCCCCTTTTTTCGCTGAAGCAAAGTCATTTGAGTTTAAGTTGTTTAGCATATCATTTTCAATTTTAATAAAATCTGTTAATTGTCCAGTCAATGCAGCTTGTGAAGAATCTGCTTGAGGCGCTATATTATTACTGCTCCAGACATATCCTCCTATACCAACAGCTAATAAAATACACAATACTGCGATGGTTTGCATCAAAACATTTTTCTTGCTTGCATTTGTTTGGTTTGGTGTTACGGTTTGGTTTTTTGCAAAGGTATCTAATTTTGTAACAGCAAGGAAAATGATGATCGCTATAATAGGAATAAGAAAAATGACACTAGTAACGGTTGCCCCCAATTCCAATCCGCCATATTTTATCGGCTGAGATAGATAATCTCCTAAAGATGCTCCGAGTGGACGAGTAAGAATATATGCAACCCAAAACGCTAATATCGCATTGAGTTTTGCATATTTCCATGCTAAAAACATACAAGCTATGATAATAGCGACCATTATTGCTGTGTTAAGATAACCAAGACCTACCTTCTCGGCATACAAATCTCCGACTGCTGTACCAAGTGCAAATGTGAAAAGAATGGTCAGCCAATAGAAAACTTCTCTTTTTCTTGTGTGAATCGAGTGTATGGAGAGTGTTTTTTCACTAAGATACCAAAAAAGAAAAGTTAATCCTAATAGTACGGAGAAAACAACCGAGCTAATCTCAAGCGGTACTTTGATTCCGTCTGTCAAATTATCGGTTACTAATGTTCCAAATACGCTTATAAGTACTACGGTTAGCCAATAAATGCCAGGGACATATTTAGTTGCTCTGAATTGAAAATACAGTACAACGATAAGTGCTATCCCCATAATTATTGTTGTGGTAGTTAATCCTAATCCGATATTTACATTTAAGAAGTCGGAAAATGTTTCACCGACAGTTGTACATAAAATTTTGATGATCCAGAAGAAAATAGTAACTTCTGGTACTTTGCTAAGTAAAATTTTCGATTTGTTTTGGTTTGCTTCCATAAATTGTTTCCTCTCTTTGCAGGGGTTTCCCACAAACTAATTTTTAATCTACATAAAGATACATGCCTTTTATAAATGCCACCTTAAAGCGACATTAAAATAACATTAATTTAAGATTCAAGTAACATAACCTCAGGTTATGAACTCGCTTATTTACCGCGTATCGAATGTTATTATTACGGACCAATTCTAAACCAAGGCATGAACTATGGGTTCTTGTCCCAAGATTAGCCGGCGAAATGACAGAAGCACCCCTAATAGAAGGCAAAATGCCTTTGCTTAAGGGTATTTTTTTGGTTAAACATATTCCCAAAAACTTACAAATGCGTATTCAGGTTACATTAAGCTATCCCTATCATAATGGGCATTAGCCGAAACAAGAGGAGGAGATCGTTTAATGAGAATGTGAATGACGCAAACTTCTGCGTACTAACACAACTACCAAAAGTGAGTCGTTCAAACGGGTATTTTAATAAAACTTCACATATCTTTCCAATACCATTCATTTTAAGAAGGAGTGCATAGTAAATGGCCAAAAAGGTGAAAATGATCTCAATTGCTGCTGCCGCACTTATACTTGTAGGTGGCGGTGTAACCTATTATTTCGAAAAGCCTGTCGCTGCGGCGACCCAAAATATTCAATACATGACGGTTCAACGCGGGGATGTGGCCCAGACTGTTTCTACATCCGGAACGCTTACTCCTGCCAAACAAGTCAGCTTCTCTGCTCCTAGCAGTAATACTAAGATCACAGCGATTAATGTGAAAGTAGGAGATAAAGTAAAATCAGGGCAGGTACTGGCAACCTTCGATAGCACAGCTGCTCAGATTCAATTAGAAAGCACTAAAGCAAATCTTGCTTCTGCTCAAACCAAATTATCGCAAACCAAACAAGGTGCGACTCATGCTCAAATTGCCGTCCAAACTGCAAATGTGGAAAAAGCAAAAGCAAATTGGAATGATGCCGTCTCCAATTATGACGTTATAGCCAGCGATTCGAATTCAACAACATCGAAAAAAGATCAAGCAAAAGCATCCATGGATCAAGCAAAAGCCGCATATGATTCTGCCGTAGAACAATCAAACAACCTTAAGAGTGGACCTGACGCTTCTAGTGTTCAATCTAATCAAGCTGCTGTTGATCAGGCAAATTCGCAAGTTACCCAAAATCAACAAACACTTGATTCCTATACGATTAAAGCACCTTTTGACGGTGTTGTCTCTGCTGTGAATGGACAAGTTGGTTCTGCTTTAGCTACTAATACTTCTTTGATTACTTTGGATGATGCTAGCTCCGCGGGGCTTACAGCAACCTTGCAGGTAAGTCAGACGGATATTACGAAGATTCAATCCGGTATGGCTGCTGAAGTAACAACCACTGCATTGCAAGGTAAAACATTTAAAGGAACTGTAACGTCGGTAGCTCCCGATTCCACTACAAGCAATGGACTTACTACGTACGCTGTCGGACTGAATGTTGAAAATCCAGATGGTCAATTACGCAGCGGCATGAGCATTAACGCAACGATTACTACAGGAACTCATAGTAATGTCCTTTATATCCCTTCAATGGCTCTAAAACAAATGGGGAAAAATACGGGTGTATATGTTCAAGATACATCTGCAACCACAAGTACGGATTCGAGTGCCGCTGGAACAAAAGGAACTCAGAATTCTTCAATCAATGGTTTGAAATTTGTACCGATACAAACCGGATATATAACAGGCTCTAAAGTTGAAGTGACTTCAGGTCTGACAGACGGTGAAAAAATCGCAATCGTCATGCAGACAGCTTCGTCCAATACGAACCAAAAAAACGGCAATGGCAGCAGTCTTCTCGGCAATAGCCAAGGCGGTTTTGGCGGCGGCGGCTTTGGCGGCGGCGGCAATGGCGGTGCAGCCCGCGGCGGCAGTGGTGGAAAAGGAGGGAATTAATGATGAAGCCTCTTATTCGACTAGTGAATCTCAAAAAAATTTATCAAGTCGGCGATCAAACGATTCATGCCCTTCGGGATGTCGATTTGACGATCTCCGAAGGTGAATTTGTCGCTATTATGGGTCCTTCCGGTTCCGGTAAATCCACCATGATGAATGTTCTTGGGTGTCTGGATAAACCAACATATGGCGAGCAGTATCTGGATGGTGTTGAGATCATGAAAGCAAACGACGCTCAACTTGCCCATATTCGGAATGAAAAAATCGGGTTCGTATTCCAAAGCTTTAATCTGCTTGCCCGAACCTCTGCTGTTGAGAACGTAGAACTGCCGATGCTTTATGCAGGCATTTCTTCTAAAGAGAGGAGAAAACGTGCTATAGATTCTCTCTCGAAAGTAGGTCTTGCAGAACGGCTTCATAATAAGCCAAATGAACTTTCCGGAGGACAGCAGCAACGTGTTTCGATTGCGCGTGCCCTTGTTAACGATCCTGTTATTTTGCTTGCTGACGAGCCGACAGGAGCACTGGATACGAAAACCACCTATGAAATTATGAGCATTTTCCAACGTCTTAATGATGCTGGTAAAACTGTTATTTTGGTTACGCACGAACCAGATGTTGCAGCTTATGCAAAGCGCATTGTTCGATTCCGAGACGGTGCGATTGAACGTGATGAATCTATTACGCAAAAACGAATTTTAGAATTTGCGGAGGTGGAGTAATATGAATTTTTTTGAAAGCATTCGTATTTCTCTAAGAAGCATAAAAGTGAATAAAATGCGCTCTTTCCTTACGATGCTTGGCATTATCATTGGCGTGTGCTCTGTTATTACCATGGTAGCGATTAGCCAAGGGGCTACCTCTTCGGTTACAAACCAAATTCAAAGTTTAGGCAGTAATTTACTCATCGTTGCTCCAGGCCAGGCAGTTCAAGGAAATGTGAAAATGGGCGCTGGTTCAAGAGATACACTTACTTTAAATGATGTAAATGCGCTAAAGAAAGTAAGTACCGTTCAAGGTGCTGCTCCTGATACAACAAAAAGTTCAACCGTGACCTATGGTGATACGAGCTATTCGACGACAATTGAGGGAACAAATCCTGATTACGTTACGGTTCGCAACAGACAAATGCAGCAAGGACGGTTCTTTACAGATCCGGAAATGAATGCAAATGCAAATGTGGCTGTTTTAGGATCAGACGTTGTCACAAACTTATTTGGCAATCCGAATGCCAATGTGGTTGGGAGAACCGTCAACATTAATAGTATTCCCTTTACTGTTATAGGTGTGCTGCAGTCTCAAGGTTCTTCTGCAGCCACGAATAACGATGACCGCATCATTATTCCAATTACAACAGGCATAGATCGCATTTTTGGTTCGGCTTCGATAAGAAATATCTACGTGTCTGCTGCTTCAGCAGATCAAATGAGTCAAGCGCAATTAGATGTGCAGATGGCTCTTCGTTCTTCCCATAATTTAATGCCTAGTGATTCCGAAGATTTCCAAATAACAAATCAAAGTGACGTATTAAATACTGCTCAAGGTGTAACAAGCGTAATGACAACGCTTCTTGCAGGAACAGCCGCAATATCCTTGCTGGTGGGCGGAATCGGAATCATGAATATCATGCTTGTTTCTGTTACCGAACGGACACGCGAGATTGGTATTCGTAAAGCAATTGGCGCAACCCGCGGTAGAATTCTAGCCCAGTTTTTGATTGAATCTATGGTTTTGAGCGTCTCTGGCGGAATCATCGGCATCCTGCTTGGCTTTGTAGGTTCAAAAGCGCTGACGCAGTTTGCTAATCTAGCGACGACAATTCAATTGTCGCCGATCGTATACTCTTTTATTTTCTCACTCTTAGTTGGAGTTGTATTTGGAGTATACCCCGCTCGCAAAGCATCCCTGTTGAATCCAATTGATGCGTTGCGTTATGAATAACAGAGGAGGAAACTAACATGAGAAAATCTATTAAAAATAGTAGTTTAGCCGTACTGATGTCGGCAGCCTTGATTGCCGGACTTGTTGGTTGTGGAGCTTCAACCACAGCCAACAGCGCTCAGATTGCAAATGGGAATGGTAATGCAAATCCAACTGGGAATCCAAATGCAAATCCAACAGGGAATCCAAATGGAAACGGAAATGGAAACGGAAACGGGAACCGAGGAGGGGGCATGTTTAACAATCCAGCGTTGTTAAGTTTGTTGAAAATAGATCAGCAAACGCTGCAAAACGACTTGAGAGGCGGAAAAACGCTTGTTGATATCGGAAAAGAACAAAATGTAACGGAAGATCAGATCGTAGCTGTCTTGGTCCAACAGCGGATTGATGCTGCCAAAAATCAAGGCCAAACCGATGACCAGATCAATCAAAACAAAGCGCAGTGGACTGACCAAGCGAAAACACAAGCAGAAAACAAAATGAATTTTAATCGCGGCGGAAACGGAAACGGACCTAGAAATGGAGCGGGTAACCCTAACGGGAATGCAAATGGAAACCCCAACGGGAACCCAAATGGAACCGCAACCGCAAATCCAACCACAAACCCAACCACCAATGGAATTTGAAAAAGTCCTGTTCACGAATGTAAGTGTATGAGAAATGCAAAATGCAAAAACTCCAAGCCTAATGGCTTGGAGTTTTTGCTCATTCCCTAACCCGCCCTGCAGTTTCTAAGGTATCTATTGCTTGTAAGCCCAGTTTTGCAAGTAATGGAATCTCCTAATGCTACTAATGTTTGTTTGCTTTTTGCAAAGACCGCATGAGAAAATACCATAGACAAGAGTAATACTGCGATAAATAGATTCATTGTGGGAAAATATGTAATTTCCTCATGTCGATCTATGCTTTCTTGCGAGTATTCATACTATTGTGCACCTTTCATGATTTTCACCTTTAAATTTTACGACAAACCCCTAATTTAAGATGTGTTTTCTAATCCTATATCGATTTATAATGAGAGAATAATGCGATCCATCAGGAAGGATGTTCACCATTGCATTTATTAAAGCGCTTACTTAATGTATATAGAAGCAACTCTCGCATTCGTTATATGTTTTTGTTGTTTGCATTTTCATTGACGCCGCTCATTGCGATGGGGACCATCTCATTTTCCATCTCCAAGTCAGCGATTAATAATAAAGTAACAGAGTACTCGCAGTTGGTGTTGGCGAAGACCACCGACAGTATCGATGCGCGTCTCGATATTTTCAAAGAACTGATGATGCAGGTCATCAGTAATCCGGACATCGCGGCATTACTGCAGCAGCTAAACAAAAGCGATCCATCTGTTCGCGATGTGGATAGTCTTTCCCTGACTACGAAGTTGTCAACGATCATAGCGGCTAATCAAGATTTTCAGTCGATCTCATTTTTATCTTATAAGCATTATATTAAAGGGATTTATCGTTGGTATGATCAATCGCGGGATGAGAATTCACCGTTCCTGATGACTTTAGCGGATGCCAATAATTTCCGTTGGTATCCGTCAAGGCACGGATTGTATATCGACAGTGTGAATACCCAAAAGGTACAAGTGTTTTCCTTAGCGAAACAGATGTACAAAATATCCGACGATAGTCCTTTAGGAATTGTAGCAGTTCTCGACATCCGAGAAGAAGTGTTAAGGGAAATTTGTAAGAACTCAAATAAGAACAATTTGGATATCGAAAGCTTTGTCGTCGACGGCCAAGGAGATATTATAACCTATTCCGATAGTTCTTTTGTCGGAAAAAACGTAAAAGAGTTGTTAGGCGAGCAAGGATATAAGCAAATCATGAACGGCAAATCAGGAGAAGCGGGCTTCCCCGTTACAACTGGGAATAAGCGGGTAATGGTGACTTATAAGCAGCTCCGGACCAATGATTGGAAGGTTATTCATGTTGTATCCGAACAAAATCTGTATCGCGATTCGGATCGTTTGTTTCTCGTTTTTATGTATATCGCCTTATCCTGTATTTTGCTTTCAGTTTTGACGGCTGTCTTTATGGCAAACTCACTTTCACGGCCTATATTGGGCATGGTGAAGGTGATGCGTCAAGTGGTTTCCGGCGATTTGGGAGTCAGGTTTAAACTCAGAAGCAGGCAAGACGAATTAGATATATTGGGCGGGAATTTTAACTATATGATTTCAAGGATTGAAGAGTTGGTACGGACTGTCTACCAAGAACAGCAAAGCAAGCGGATTGCGGATCTAAAAGCATTGCAGGCACAGATTAACCCCCACTTTCTGTATAATACGCTGGATACCATAAAGTGGACAGCGCTGCTCCAAAAGGCGAACAATGCCGCCGAGATGGCAAGCCTGCTGTCGCGCTTGCTTCGAATCAGCCTCGGCAAGGGTGAAGATACGGTGACTGTTCAAGAGGAAATTGAGCATGTTCAATGCTATCTCGGGATTCAAAAGTTCCGATTTAACTTTAATTTTGACATTGAAACGGATATTGAAGAGCAGACATTGCTTTTGAAAACACCGAAGCTTATCTTGCAGCCTATTGTTGAGAATGCCATATTGCATGGGTTGTCCGAGAAAGAGAGCGGGGGCCAGATCCAAATCTCGTGTAAAGCAGTCAATGGCATGCTTGTATTCGTGATTGCCGATAACGGTAAGGGAATGGAGCAAGCGACAGTCGAGTCTCTTACTTCCAATAAGAACAAGTCAGAAGGTGCATTCTCCGGGATTGGCATTGACAACGTAAACGAACGCATCAAGATCATCTGTGGTAACGAATACGGAATACGCATTCAAAGCGAATTAGGCAAAGGCACAAGGGTTGAAATTTGGCTGCCGCGTAAGGAATAGGAGGCAATGACATGTATCGAGTCATTATTGTAGAAGATGAGTATATTGTCCGGGCTGGAATACGATCGATGATCAACTGGGAGAAAGTTGGCATGGCGGTAGTAGGAGAGGCAACTAACGGCAAGGAAGCGTTATCCCTTATTCGATCGATGTCACCTGACATTCTCATCACAGATATTAAGATGCCGGTCATGGACGGCATGGCATTGATACATGAAGTACGCAGCTTCGACAAACAAATGAAGATCATCATATTAAGTTGTTTGGAAGAGTTTCAGTATGCCAAGGAAGCTATTGCATACGGAGTATCAGACTATTTGATCAAGTCGGACATGATGCCTCGCGATTTCGAACGTGTACTGCTGGATGTCCGAAATACGATTGACCAGCGTGTTCTGCCGGAACTGGAAGGCGCCGAGCGACGAGTCGAACGGTTCGCAGTGCCGGATGCCATACCTCTCTTCCTGTATGATCTTTCTTTGGGACGCGCCGCGTATCCTAATCAACTGACCGGGCGTTTACATGACCTTGGCCTTGATCGATTGAGAGGCAATTTGCGGCTTCTTCATATTGTGCAGGATTATGAGTCGGGTGTTTCTTTCGAACAGACTGCTTGGGATGCCCACAAGATAACCGATTCAATCCGGGAATTCATTCAGAACCATGCGGCAGAGGGCGAGGTGTTCGCGGGTGCCGTTCGCGAGGTGAATGTTGTCCTTTTAATGCACGATGATCCGAATGAAGAGGTAAAGCGTGTAAAATGGTTTGCGGAGACGATAGTGACATGTCTTCGGGAGAACTGCGATGTTGGGGTCACGGTCGGTATAAGTGCCCATTTTAGCGCTTTGACAGAGTTGAAAGGCGCCTATGAGCAGGCGCATGAAGCTTCTAAACAAAAGCTGTTTAAAGGCCGAGGGAAGACGATCGTATACGGATCCGATTATTCGTTGTTCGAACGGAAGCCGACAGATACTTTGAAAATAAATCCAGGTCAGCTTCGCTCATTCGTTTACTCGTTCCAGGCGGCGGAGCTCCAACATTATCTGGATCAAATCTTCATTTATTTACGAAAAGAAGAGGACTATGACCTTGTGCAATTCGCTTCCTTGGAGCTGGTCATCATCCTGACTAATCTATGGTCGGATATTGCAGCAACCCCGAACAATGAGTTAAAGCGCAAAAAGCAATTTTATGAACAAATTATGCTGCTGGAAACCTTGGATGATTTGCGGGAGTGGTTTTATACGGCATTCTCGGAATTGGGGCGATACATACAGGAAGCTTACAGCAGCGATCGCAGCAGCATTGCCAAAGTGCTTCAATACCTGAACGAGCATTACCAAGAAGAGATTACGTTGCAGACGATGAGCGGCCTGATCCATCTAAGCAAAAACTATTTCGCTAATCTGTTTAAAAAGGAAACTGGGGAAAGCTTCGTAGAATACTTAACTCGAATTCGTATCGATAGAGCCAAGGAACTGCTCATAGCCGATGGTTTGAAAGCCGGAGACGTCGGACACTTGGTCGGCATTCCCGACCCGAAGTATTTCTCCAAAGTCTTTAAAAAAACTACCGGATTGTCACCTTCGGAATATCGCGGCAGAAAGAACGGTATACCCATGGAGTAAAATGTTTCTTTTTTCGTATAAATTCACTTCAGAGGTTGGAAACGACCGTAGATTTGTGTCCAAAATCCATTGAGATTGTCGGTTTAATCTTGACCCCGCGATTTGATAAGTTAGTGGCAAGGGAAGTTTGAAAGCCCTTACAATTTGAAAGCAGTCTGGAAGGGATGGGTCAAGCAATGATCAAAGGAAAGCTTCGAATTTTGTTAGTTGCGGTTTTTGTAATCAGTCTGATCGTCACAGGATGTTCCACCAAGCAAGGAAGTGTTGCCTCAAGCGCAACAGAGGCTACCAAGAAGCCTGAAGAGTCAGCCAACAGCAAGGCACCAGTGGAAATTACATTCTGGAACTTGTTCGGTGGTGGAGAAGGCGATTTCGTTGACCAAATTATTAAAGGCTACAACGACTCGCAAAAAGAGGTAACGGTGAAAGCGCTTCGTTTAGAGTCGAATGAGTACTATGCAAAACTCAATACAGCACTGGCTTCGGGCAAAGGCCCGGATTTGGCTGTGGCGCACGTAGACCGGATCTCGCCTTTCGTCAAAGCGAAACAAATTTTGCCGCTCGACACGTTGGCTTCAAAAGCAGGATTCCAATTTAGTGAAATTACCGATTCCAACGTAAAAAGCGTGAGTTATGACGGCAAACCGTACGCAGTACCGCTGGATACTCATTTCCACATGCTGTATTACAATAAGGACCTGCTTCAGAAAGCGGATCTGCTGAACAGTGATGGGACGCCGAAGCTTGGCGGCAGCACTCCGGAAGACTTCAAAAAGACATTGGAGCAGATTAAGGCTAAGGTCCCCAATGTTCAGCCGTTGGCCGTAAATACACCTTATTTCCAAGAGCCGTTCCTCAATTTGTATTATGAGGCAGGCGGAGATTTACTGAATGGTGACATGACAAAATCGTCGCTCAATAATGCAAAAGCCTTGAGTGTGCTGAAATTTTACCTGGATTTATACAACAACAAGCTGAGTGATCTGAATGATAAAACACCATGGGATTCATTTCATAGCGGAAAAGCGGCGCTGTGGTTTGGCGGTGTATGGGAAGCAGGTTGGCATCTAGGCGAAAAGTCGCTCAATATCGGCATTATGCCGTTGCCATCGATTTTCGGCAGCACCACCCATTGGGCAAGCTCCCATACGCTGGTAATTCCGGCATACGTGACAGCGGAAAAGCAGGATGCAGCTATGAAGTTCATGAAATATTTCTCTGAAGTCGGCGGAAAAACATGGGCACAGGCGGGTCACGTCCCGGCAAATAAAGAAGTTACAAAGAGCGAAGAATTTACGAAGCTCCCATATCGCAATTTCTTTGTCGAGTCACAAAAAACAGTCAAGTTCGCACCACAAACCGACAAGTATAATGCGGTTATCACGTCGGTTTCCGAATCGCTCCAGAATATCATCTTCGGAAAACAGTCACCTGAAGACGGTTTGAAAAATATGGAAGCCAAAATGAATGAAATATTGGCTAATTAATTGTAAATAGGAAAACGGGCGAGTGAAAATGCTTCAAATTTCACTCGTCCGTTTCTATCCTGTACATTCACAAGGAGTAAACCTATGAATCTGACTTCAGAAGCACTTGTCACTGCAAAAGTAGGGAAGAGAAAATCATATTCCCTTTGGAAGGAAACAAAGGCGGTGTTATTTCTTTCCCCTTTCTTAATTCCGTTCCTCGTGTTCTATTTATGGCCTGTACTTCGAGGCGGTTGGATCAGCCTCCATGTCTGGGGAATCGAAGGCTCTCACCGTTTTATCGGTCTTGGGAATTACTCAAAAGTATTACAAGATCCTGATTTCTACCTGTATCTCTGGCATACTTTCTACTTCGTCCTGATTTGCACGCCATCTGTTCTAGTTTTAGGATTGGCACTAGCTTTGCTGATTAACCGGAAAATACCGTTCCGTACAACGCTTCGCTCTATATATTTCCTGCCGTACGTTTTATCTGTAAGTGTAGTGAGCTTCATATGGCTTCGTATGTTCGATCCCAAATATGGGCTGATCAATACAATAATGGGGTTCATGGGGCTGCCAAAAGGAGTTCCGTGGCTGACAGACTCGAGTCTGGCATGGTGGGCGATTACCATTGTGACGGACTGGTGGACAGTAGGCTTTGTCATGATATTGTTTCTGGCAGGGCTGCAAGAGATACCTCGGGATCATTACGAGGCGTCTGTCATAGACGGCGCGTCAACATGGGAGCAATTTCGATTCATCACACTCCCGGGTCTATCCCGTGTGATACGGCTGCAAATTTTTTATCAGGTCATTGCCTGTTTGAAGTTGTTCGGTCAAGTACAGATCATGACGGGCGGCGGTCCGGGAGATGCGACGAATACACTGATCCGCTACATCTATGTTACCGGATTCAAAAAAAATTTTTTCGGCCTTGCTTCAGCTCAGTCAATCGTCTTCTGTGTCATCATGCTGCTGTTGGCCGCTCTCCAATACCGATTCGTAAATAAAGACGACTAAGAAAGGGGGTGCCTGCATGGGACGAATTCTCTTGCATCTAATCTCCTATGCTTTGGGAATCATATTCTTGATTCCGCTTGTGTGGATGTTGGACGTATCGCTGAAACCCGAAGGTGTTAATGTTATCGCGCTCAAGGAATGGCTGGATGTGTCCAATATCACTTTCCACAATTACGTGAAAATTTTGAAGGACTCCAGTATCCTGCTGTGGACTTGGAACAGCTTGTTTATCGGATTCGCCACGACTGGCTTGACCATTTTGACGAGCTCATTAGGCGCATTCGCTTTTTCCAAAATGGAATTTCGCTCTAAGTTCTCCTTATATTTGATCGCTGTTTCCGGCTTGTTTATTCCGACAGAAGCCATGCTTATACCGCTTTATGAGACCGTACTCCATTTGAAGCTGCTCGACAATCCGTGGGGTATTATATTGCCGGGGTTGACTAATCCGCTCGGACTGCTGCTCATCAAGCAATTTATGGACGGAGTACCGAAGGAATATATCGAGGCGGCCCGAATCGACGGCTGCCGCGATTTCAGCCTCTGGCTGCGTATTTGCTTTCCGATTACAAAGTCAGCCATGCTGGCTGTCGGCATCTTCTATTTTATCTTAACATGGAACAATTTTCTGTGGCCATATTTGACCATCACTTCGGAGGAACATATGGTGCTGTCGGCTGGTCTACCGACCTTCCTGTCCAACAATACAATGACGCTTAATATGATTATGGCGGCAAGTGCAATTGCTGCGATTCCGGCTATGATCGTGTTCATTTCGTTGCAACGTTTCATTGTACAAGGAGTTGCAATGTCCGGAATCAAGGGTTGAATTTTCTGAACCTCGAAAAATAACATTTGCCGGGTAATGGTTTGACATTACGTTATGTAGTAACTATAATGGTTACAACGGTGGTGATGCTTAGTGAAACAGCTTAGCAGCAGATTTTCCATTGCTGTCCACATTCTTTCTTTGATCGCCATTAGCTCCAAAGATTGTACAGGCGATTACATTGCGAGCAGTGTGAATACGAATCCTGTTATCATCCGCAGAATAATGGGGATGCTCAAGAAGGCGGGTTTGGTGGACATTCGTCCCGGTGTGGGCGGCGCTTCCTTGCTGAAGGATCGGGATCAGATCACGCTCCTGGATGTTTACCGCGCCGTGGAAGTCATCGAGGACGGTCAACTGTTTAATTTTCACGATGAACCGAATCCCCAGTGCCCGGTTGGCCGGAACATTGAAGCAGCTCTTCGTTCGGAAATGAAGGAAGCCCAATCCGCGATGGAACAAAGGTTGGCTCAAGTGAACTTAAGCCAGCTGGCAGCTCAGTTTGTATAATAAAAGCTCTTAGAGCTTTTTTTATAGCGTTGTTGTAACTGAAGTCGTTATAACGACAGGAAATTCATAGATTCGATAATATGGAGGAATTATAATGAAAATTTTGGTGACAGGTGTAACAGGGAAATTGGGATCGATTGTAATAGAGACGTTATTGGAAACCGTGCCGGCTAAGGATCTGGCGGTCAGCGTTCGCAACCCGGAGAAAGCGGAAAGCCTTCGTGTCCGCGGCGTGGACGTACGACATGGGGATTTTGACCAACCGGAGACGTTAAATAAAGCGTTCGCGGGTATCGACCGCCTCTTGATCGTATCCACGGACGGCGACAATGATACGCGGATTCGCCAGCATGCCGCTGCCGTAGCGGCAGCTCAGCGCGCTAATGTCGGTTTCATTGCGTATACCAGCCTAGGAAATGCAAGCGAGAACCCGATTTTCCTAGCGCCGGTGCATCGTGCTACTGAGGAAGCCATTAAAAACACGGGGATCCCTTATTCCTTCCTGCGCAACAACTGGTACTTGGAGAACGAAACAAGCAGCATTCAAGCGGTCCTTGGAGGAGCGCCATGGTTGACTTCAGCGGGATCAGGCAAAGTTGGCTGGGCGACCCGTCGCGATTATGCACAGGCAGCTGCAGCGGTACTAGCTGGCGAAGGCCATGGGAATACCGTATATGAGCTGTCCGGAAAACTTACTTCGCAAGAAGAGTTAGCTTCGATCCTTGCCGGCGTCTTGGGCCAGGAAGTTCCCGTTCAACAAGTGGATGATGCCGCTTATGCCAGCATTATGAGCAGCGCAGGCGTACCTGAACCTGTTGTTCCGTTTCTGGTTGGGATTCAGAGCGCGATTCGAGATGGCGCATTGGAAGTCGAGAGCAATGATTTTCAGAAGCTGCTTGGACGTCCGACCACATCGCTCGAAGAGGCTCTCCGTCAAATCGTGAACGAAATTCAGTCTTAATGTAGAGGTTATCCCAGAAGGTCTAATGCGACCGAAGGGATAGCCCTTTTTTATGTGAGTACAGCAAGTCTGAAGAATGTTTGGGGAATATTACTAAGTACCAGAAAGTCGATGTAAGACCGGGAACTTTAATAAACCTACTGGAGGTGTCTGTCTTGACCAATCACTTATTTTCTCCTTATGAAATCAAAGGATTACAATTAAAAAATAGAGTCGTTATGGCCCCCATGTGCCAATATTCCGTTACCGCAAGGGATGGCAAACCCAACGAATGGCATTACGTTCACTACCTAAGCCGCGCGATTGGCGGTGCAGCCTTGATCATCACGGAAATGACGGACGTTGAGCCGGATGGTCGAATAACCGAATTTGATTTAGGGCTTTGGTCGGATGATCATATTCCGGCATTTGCCAGAATTATTGATGGGGTTCATGCTCACGGTGCCAAGATCGGGATTCAAATTGCTCATGCGGGCCGAAAAGCGGAAGATGCCAAAGAGCCGATTGCCCCTTCTGCCATACCATTTCCGGGATCCCGTTACAAGATGCCCCGAGCACTTACAGCTGATGAGGTACATCAGATGGTACAGCTTTACGGCGATGCGGCTCGCCGGGCTGTTCAGGCAGGCGTAGATATGATTGAACTTCACGGTGCGCACGGATATTTAATTCACCAGTTTCAATCCCCTTTTACCAACAAACGCGCAGATGCGTATGGACAAGATCTATCCAAATTCGGGGTAGAGGTCATACAAGCGGTCAAAAGGGAGTTGCCTGCAGATATGCCGCTATTTTTCCGAGTCTCTGCCATAGAGTACGCTGATGGCGGTTATGATATAGAGCATGCCATTAAGTTATGTAAAGCTTACCATGCAGCGGGTGTAGATGCATTTCATGTAAGTTCTGGCGGGGAAGGACCTGCAGGGGAAAGAAAACCTGGCAACTACCCAGGCTATCAAGTCCCCTTCGCACGCAAAATTCGGGAGGCTCTTGGTGTGCCCGTTGTAGCCGTAGGCATGCTTGAGGACCCGGCCCTTGCGCAATCCGTCATCTGCAGCGAAGACGCAGACTTAGTGGCAATCGCCCGCGGCATGCTTAGAGATCCTTACTGGGCTGACCATGCTGCGATTTCACTAAAAAGTGAACAGGTCAGCATTCCAAAGCAATATGAGAGGGCTTATCATTGAATGGAGGCTTCATAATGGAGATTTATGAGATTCCCCTATCCATCCTAGATTTAGCTCCTATCGTGAAAGGCAGCACAGCGGCTGATTCCTTTAGGAAATCTCTTGATCTGGCGCGCCACGCTGAACGATGGGGTTATCACCGATTCTGGCTTGCCGAACATCATAATATGCCAGGTATCGCCAGCTCCGCGACGTCGCTCGTAATTGGACATGTTGCAGCCGGCACCGAGAAGATCCGGGTAGGCTCCGGCGGAATTATGCTTCCCAATCACGCTCCACTAGTCATTGCAGAGCAGTTCGGAACTTTGGAATCCTTATATCCCGGACGCATAGATCTCGGACTTGGAAGAGCACCTGGCTCGGATCAGCCTGCAGCTCGCGTCCTTCGGCGCGGTCTGGGGAGCAATGGGGATGATTTTCCCGAACTGGTTGAGGAGCTGCGCTCTTACTTGGATTCCAATCCGGGATCCATTACAGGAGTAAGGGCAATTCCGGGAGAGGGATTAAACATTCCCATTTGGCTCTTAGGATCAAGCGGCTTCAGTGCCCGATTATCAGCGCAGCTCGGGTTGCCCTTCGCTTTTGCCAGCCATTTCGCTCCGGATTATTTACTAACCGCTTTGAAGTTATATCGCGAGAGTTTTCACCCTTCGGATATGCTGGATAAGCCCTATGCGATGGTTGGAATTAACGTAATCGCCGCGGATTCCGACGAAGAAGCTCATAAGCTTGCCACATCGCAGTATCAGCAATTTCTTAACCTCATCCGTGGTCGTACTGCCCAGCTGCAACCTCCGGTCGACAACATGGATGAGCTTTGGACGGAGCATGAAAAAACGATTGTGAAGCAGCAACTGAGATATACCATTGCCGGAAATAAAGATACGGTGCGAGAGGGACTTAAACAGATTCTCGAGGATACACAGGCGGATGAATTGATCGTAGCGGCAAATGTGTATGATCATGAAGCCCGATTACGGTCTTATGAGATTCTGGCAGAGATCGTTAAGGAAGCACGGACAGAGTAGGAACTCAGCTATCTGAAAATGGAGGGATCGGCAATGCAAACCGTAGGTTGGATCGCTGGTTTGTAAGCTTGATCAAGAAAACTATATAATGACTATAATGGGATTATATTCATAGCATTTTTCTAAGGAGGCTATCAGTATGTCATTGAAAGGGAAACGCGTCGTTGTCGTAGGAGGCACTTCAGGTATCGGATTGTCGACTGCCAAGGCATTTCTGATTGAAGAGGCGCAAGTGGTTGTAGCCAGCCGTTCCGCTGCCAAGCTCTCAGAAGCGAAGCAATCGCTTGGCGGGAATGTCGAAGCGTACGAGCTGGATTTTCGGAGCGAAGAGAAAGCCACGGAATTTTTCACAAAGGTGGGTCAGTTCGATCACCTGGTGATCACAGCGGGCGAAGGCGCGATGGGCGAATTCCGAGAATTGCCCATCGAACAGGCGCAAACCGCTTTTGACAGCAAGTTCTGGGGTCAGTATATCACCGTTAAAGCGGCGATCCCCTATTTGAACAAAGAAGGCTCCATCTCCTTGACTTCCGGCGTTTATGGCAAACGGCCTCCGAAGGGGGCATCCACGCTGGCCGCGATCAACTCAGCGCTGGAAGGTTTGATGCGCGGATTGACAGTCGACCTTGCCCCGATACGGGTCAATGTGGTTTCTCCCGGAATCGTAGATACGCCTGTCTACGCAGGGATGCCTGAGGAACATCGGAAATCCATGTTCAGCGCCATAGCGAAGCAATTGCCGGTGGGACGGGTCGCGCAGCCGGAAGATATTGCCGAAGCCTATGTTTACCTTGCGAAAAACGGATTCACCACCGGCTCCGTTATCCTGATCGAGGGCGGGGCGCTTCTGTCCTAAACTTGTCACGACTAACATTTTAAAGGTGCACTGATAAGTCCATGAGCTTCTGCGCGAGTAGAGTTCATGGTCTATTTTTTTCCAACTATCGAACCACTATATTCTAAAAAAGGATAATTTATTAAAAGTAAGTTGATAACTAAAATGAAGGGGCGTATGATAGATTCTTAGGGTTATTAGACTAGAGAATAGGAGAATATCAGACACCATGAAGGAATTATCACGATTCAAAACTATTAGCCTGATCACTTTTCTAGTTATTGTATGGGGAATATCGTGGCCAATTTATAAAATCGCCCTTGCATATACGCCTCCTCTACTATTTGCCGGATTGCGCACGTTAATAGGAGGAACGCTATTAATCGTCGCCTTTTGGTCCAAACGGAAGGAAATCCGCTGGAAAGAAAGCTGGCCGATCTATCTGATTTCATCCCTGTTTAATGTCGCATTGTTCTATGGCCTGCAGACCATCGGGATGATGCAGATGCCATCGGGATTGTTCTCGGTTATCGTGTATCTCCAGCCTGTCCTTGTAGGGATCATGGCTTGGTTATGGTTAGGGGAATCGATGTCAGGATTAAAAGTGGTGGGCTTAATGATCGGGGTCCTTGGCGTGGCGGCTGTAAGCGCGGGGGGATTATCCGGGCATATCGCAGTCCTGGGCATCGTTTTGGCGCTTATTACGGCAGTCAGCTGGGCAATCGGCACGGTGTATGTCAAAAAAGTGAGCCCCCGGGTAGATTCCATTTGGCTGGTGGCCTTTCAATGTACATTCGGGGGAATCGCGTTGTCTGCCGTTGGTTCGGTTACGGAAAAATGGTCAGATATCGTCTGGAATGAGCATTATTTAATTGGTCTTGTTTTTGGGATCGTTTTTGGAATTTCTGCCTCTTGGGTCGTTTATTTCAAGCTCGTGAATGCAGGCGATGCCAGCAAAGTCGCTTCTTATACTTTTCTCGTCCCGCTCATCTCAGTTATTAGCGGAGCGTTGTTTTTGAACGAATCTTTTTCTATCTATCTCTTGGTCGGGCTTGTTCTTATTGGGATCAGCATTTATTTGGTCAACCGCAAGCCCAAATCAAGCGTATCCCCGGCATCATTAAGACAAATTATCGACGCAAAATAGGATGCTAAGAGGCGCGTGCGAAAATCCGTGAACCAGGCTCAGCCGGAAGAACCGACTAGTTGAATGAACACTAAACTCTGTATAATAGAAAATAGGCTGTTAAACGAGTTCAAACCATTTTCTAGGGAGGGTTTCCATTTGAGTAACGACAAGGACGGCGAGTATGCGGGGGACTTCGAGATTGGGCTGTACCGTTCGGGGATTTGGCCCCCGATTTGAATAAAGGCGGGGCGATTAACGCCCATCAGCGTGTCAAAGAAATCGTGGCTGCCGCCAAGCTGGCTGACGAAGCCGGTCTCGACGTCTTTGGCATCGGCGAGCACCACCGACTCGATATGGCGATATCTTCTCCTCCGGTCGTTCTTGCCGCGATTGCCCATGCGACCAGTCGCATCCGGTTGATTAGCGCGACAACGGTTTTGAGTACGGCGGATCCCGTTAAGGTGTTCCAAGACTTTGCCACCGTGGACCAGCTGTCGGACGGACGTGCCGAAATCATCGCCGGACGAGGAGCTTTCGTGGAATCGTTCCCGCTGTTCGGTTACGATCTTAATGACTATGAGCAGCTGTTTTCCGAGAAGATCGAGCTCTTGCTTAAGCTTGGCGACAACGAGCGTATTAGCTGGAACGGCCGGTTCCGCACCCCGCTGGACCAAGCGGAGATCGCTCCACGTCCGGTTCAACAACAGCTCCCGGTATGGATCGGCGTCGGGGGAACGCCGGAAAGCGCGGCTCGTGCCGGCAGATTAGGAACGGGAATGTCGCTGGCGATCCTCGGAGGAGATCCGGCTCGGTTTAAACATCTGGTCGATATTTATCGGCAAGCGGGAACGCAGGCGGGGCACGACTTACAGGATCTCAAGGTTGCCGTAGCAACCCACGGCTATATCGCGAAGACGACGGATCAAGCGTTGGATGAATTTCTTCCCCATTACATGGCTTACTTTGGGAGGCTGATGAGAGAACGAGGGCGCGCGTTCACCATGTCCCGCGATGAATTAAAGCGGATGACCGGCGCTGATATGGCGCTTGCCGTGGGCAGTCCCGAGCAGATCATCGAGAAGCTCCTTTATCAATATGAGGTGTTCGGACATTGCCGCTACATGGCTCAGATCGATATCGGCGGGCAGCCTTTTGCCAAGGTTGCGGAAGCCATCGAGCTGCTGGCGACGGAGGTCGCCCCGGTCGTAAGACGAGAAATTCGCCGACGGCAATCGGGAACCCGGGATTCTAAGAAATAGGCAAACCAATAAGGTATTCATCCGAAATCATAACTATCATAACTATTGTTAAGGAGCTTACTATGAGTTCAACCGCAAATCAAAAAGTTGAGAAATCGGTTTCGACTTGGATCACCCTCCTTCTGGCAATTTCATGTGGTGTCATCGTCGCTAATCTCTATTATGCACAGCCCTTGGTGGGACCCATCAGTTCAGCAATCGGATTATCTTCTGGGGCTGCAGGGCTTATCGTTACACTGACCCAAATTGGTTACGGTATCGGTTTATTATTTATCACTCCCTTGGGAGACATTATTGAAAACCGAAGGTTGGTAGTAGCATCGTTGCTCTTCACTGTAATCGCTTTGACGATTGCGGCAGTAGTGAACAATGCAGCGCTATTCCTCATAGCTTCACTGTTTATTGGGATAGGATCAGTCGCAGCTCAGGTACTGGTACCTTATGCAGCCCATCTATCGCCTGATGCCACGCGCGGACGTGTAGTAGGTAATGTCATGAGTGGTCTGTTGCTCGGTATCATGCTTGCACGGCCTGTATCGAGTATAGTGGCAGATCTTCTGGGTTGGCACGCTATATTCTACTTCTCTGCCGCGACGATCTTGGTGCTGGCACTCTTATTAGCAAAGGTGCTGCCTGCAAGGAAGCCGTTGGTAAATGTAAAATACCCAACCCTTATGGGTTCCATGTGGCAATTACTCAGAAAGACTCCCATCCTGCGACGTCGAGCCATCTATCACGCTTGCGTGTTCGGAACTTTTAGCTTGTTCTGGACAACTGTTCCTTTATTATTGGCTAGCCCCGCTTTTCATTTTTCGCAAAAAGAAATTGCATTGTTCGCTCTGGTCGGGGTATCTGGGGCGGCTGCTGCGCCTGTGGCAGGACGTTTTGCTGATAAAGGTTGGATTCGGCCAGCCACAGGATTAGCCTTAGCTATTGTTATCATTTCTATATTGCTGCCCCTTTTGATTCAATCCGGTTCGACAGCTGCGGTAGTAACTCTAGTCGTTGCAGCCATCCTTTTAGACATGGGGGTTTCTGCTAATATGGTCCTTGGACAGCGTGCTATCTTCTCATTGGGGGCAGAGTTTCGAAGCCGACTAAATGGATTATACATGGCCATTTTTTTTGCTGGCGGTGCTGCGGGGTCAGCTATTGGAGGATGGGCATACGCCTTGGGTGGTTGGCATACAGCGTTATGGATTGGAATAGCTTTGCCAATCATAGCGATGATCTATTACACGACAGAGAAAAAGTGAGTTCAATTGTTTGACCTTCCTATCTTCCTGGAAAGAGGGAATTTTTCAATAGTTTTTATCAAAATGAATACTATAGGCTTATGCCGATTTGGTATATGCTTTTTTTTGCAGTTTAGCTTATGAATTTTTCTTATACCGGTTTAGTTTACGGTTCATTTACCCCTAACCTCATATGCTCAGGTAAATGTTCAATTCCTCCTTCCTGTGTTGTGTTAAATTATATAACATGAAAAATTTTAAAAGTAATGCAATTCTGTATTTTTTAAATTTTACGGTTATTGTAAAACTCAAATGGGTATGATTTAATAAATTTAACCATAAAATCTAACAGAACAAGGGGTAGGTGATAAATACATGTTATATAAATCAACAACAACATAACATGTAATATAAAAACTGAAAACTCTGTTAATTTTATGCAGTCAGTGTTGGACAACATCAATTAAAGTCAGAAATTAAAAAATTTTCTGAAAAGGTGGGAACAGCATTGAACAATTCAACTGAGTTTTCAATGAACAACGAAGCCCTTGACCCGACACTTTACAACGAGGACTTAGCCCCCGTAAGAAAAGAAAAGCGTGACTGGAACTGGTTGAATTACACAACAGTATGGATGGGCATGGTTCATAATATCGTCGCATATGAAACGGCAGGCAGCTTGCTCAGTTTGGGAATGAGTGTATGGCAGGCCTTGGCAACCGTGATCGTAGCCAACATCGTTCTTATTCTAGCCATGTGGTTGAATAGCACAGCGGGAGCGAAATACGGTTTGCCATTTCCAGTATTAATTAGGGCTTCATTCGGTTTAAAAGGTGCCCATATCCCCGTGTTAATCCGCGCATTCGTAGCCATATTCTGGTTTGCTGTGCAAACCTACGCCGGTAGCAAGGCGGTAGGGGCTGTTTTGGGAATCCTGATCCCCGGCTGGAATTCTTTAGAGGCATACAGTATCGTTGGCATGCACCTAAATGATGCTATTTCCTTTGCTATGTTTTGGATCTTGCATGTTTATGTGGTTTCACACGGGATGAAAAGGGTCAAATTTTTCGAGCTGTGGGCCGGTCCACTGGTCATTGTTTTGGGATTGGCGCTTGTGATTTGGGCCATATTTACAGCACATGGATTAGGACCCCTGTTCTCAGAACCATCCAAGCTTACAGGTGGTGAGTTCTGGAAAATCTTCTTTTTGTCAGTAACAGGACTGGTCGGTATTTGGTCAACATTGGTTCTCAATATTCCTGATTTCACTCGATATGCCCGAAGCCAACGGGATCAAGTTGTAGGGCAAACGATCGGTTTGCCCGGTACGGCTATCATCTTTGCCATCATGAGCATTATTATTACTTCCGGTACGGTTATCGCTTTCGGCAAGCCGATCTGGGATCCGGTGGAGCTACTGAAGCAGTTCAACAATCCAATTGTTCTGATATTAGGCGCATTTTCTTTGCTTATAGCCACATTGTCAGTCAACGTAGCTGCAAATGTTGTATCTCCTGCCTATGACCTCATTAATCTGATACCAAGAAAATTAAATTTTGTGAAGGCAAGCGTCATTTCAATGGTACTTGCCGTATTCTTCGCACCTTGGCTTTGGTTCGATAATGCCGGAACCATCTTTAACGCATTTGGAACAATTGGTGGAGCATTGGGGCCAGTCGCCGGCATTATGATTGCCGATTTTTATTTGGTTCGAAAACGCGAGTATGATACAAAAAGCTTTTATACAAAATCCGGAGCTTACAACTATAAAAACGGCTGGAATCCTCAGGGATATATCGCATTTGCCCTTGGTTTGATAGCATCCTTTATCGGTTTAATCATTCCTGCGCTCCATTCGCTCTATACTTATTCATGGTTTCTTGGAGTAGCTGTCGGATTCATATCGTATGCACTTCTGATGCGCCCCGCTGCTCCTTCGATTTCGCAAAATATGGTGACTTCGTTATCTGAAGCCAACGAAATCTAAAGGAGGAGCAATAAATGATGTCAAAAAAATGGATTAAAAATGGTGTCGTAGTGACCTCCACGGATACTTATCAGGCAGATCTTCTGATCGAAAAAGGGAAAATTATCTCTATCGGCAAGATGCCGGACAAAAGTGACGCTGAAGTAATTGATGCGTCCGGGCTTTATGTGTTCCCAGGGGCGGTTGACGAACATACGCATATGTCCATGCCTTTCAACGGAACCGAGAGCATGCCTTGGGAAACTGAAACCGTAGCTGCAGCTGTAGGCGGCACAACCACCATCGTCGATTTTGCGCTTCAAGCGAGAGGAAGCTCAATTGCGGATACGATCCATAAATGGCAGACGAGAGCTGCGGAAAACACTGCCATCGATTACAATCTGCATGTCGCCATTACCGATTTAACGAATGAAATCATGGAGGAAATACCAACGGCTGTCAGGTCGGGCGTATCTACGTTTAAGTTGTTTATGGCCTATAAAGGCGAATTAATGGTCGATGACAGCACGATGTTTCGGATGCTCCAACAAGCTAAAGAAGTTGGGGCTCTTGTGATGGTGCATGCTGAAAATGGCGATGTCATTTCGCTTCTTCAACAGCAACTGCTTGCCGAAGGTAAAACGGAACCGTACTATCATGCTGTTAGCCGGCCGATAGATATCGAAACCGAAGCGACGCACCGGGCCATTAAGCTTGCCAAAGCAGCTGGCAGCCCTATTTTTATCGTACATGTATCAGGCGGGGAGCCTATCGAGGAGATTCGTAGAGCGCGCGCATCCGGTCAACCGGTGTTTGCTGAAACTTGTCCCCAGTACCTGTTTCTGGATGAAACGTATTTGACGCTGCCGGACTTTGAAGGGGCCAAGTATGTTTGTTCGCCTCCGCTTAGGGATAAATCTCAGCAAGAGCAATTATGGAACGCCATCACGGATGGCACACTGCAGACAATTGGCACGGACCACTGCTCATTTGATTTCAAAAACCAAAAAAATTTGGGCCGCTATGATTTTTCGAAAATTCCTAATGGAGGTAACGGTATAGAACATTGGATACCACTGCTATACACATACGGAGTAATGGCCGGAAAAATTTCGCTAAATCAACTCATCGAGCTCATCTCTACGAATCCGGCCAAATTCATGGGGTTATACCCAAGAAAGGGAACGATTGCCGTAGGGAGCGACGCCGACCTCGTTTTATTTGACCCCAAGTTTGAACAAACCATTACAGCGGCCAGTCAATTACAAGGAAGCGACTACAATTTTTATGAAGGATGCCAAGTACAAGGAGCGGCACGGCATGTTTTACTTAGAGGAGAAGTCATTGTGAAGAATGGCGTATACGTCGGAAGTCTTTCGCAAGGACAATTTATTCATGCCAAGCCTTACGGTGCCGCTTATCGCATAAATCATTTGTCGGGGGGGATAAGCGATGAAGGTAAACCGATCGAGACTGGCGCAGCACTTTGAAACGTTAGCCCAATACGGCAAAATTGGTGAAACGGGAGTTTGCCGTCCGGCACTCTCACCAGTTGAGAAGGAAGCGTTTCAGGTGGTCGGCGAATGGATGCGGGAAGCTGGAATGTCCGTCAAAATCGATGATTTCGGCAATTTAATCGGACGATTGGAAGGAAAAGAGAAGGATGCGCCCATCTTAATGGTGGGCTCTCACATTGATTCCCAACCTTACGGCGGCCGTTTCGACGGCACAGCCGGTGTGCTGGCCGGAATTGAAGCTGTGTGCGCTTTAACGGAAGCGGGATTAACGCCGGATGTTCCCATCGAGGTTGCGGCGTTTTGCGATGAGGAGAGCTGGAGATTTAAGAAAGGCATGTTCGGCTCCAGGGGAATCGTCGGCCAAGTCCTGCCGGATGAACTATTACTAACCGATAAGGACGGCATTACGCGGAGGGAGGCATTAATTGCTTTTGGCTGCGATCCTGACAAGCTGCAGCAATCGGTATACCCGCCGGGTTCCATTGGCGCTTATCTGGAACTGCATATCGAACAGGGGCCAATTTTAGACTCTCTTAATCTGCCCGTCGGCTTGGTTACTTCTATTGCGGGACCTCTATGGCTGACGGTCAAGGTCAAAGGTTTTGCCGGCCATGCGGGTTCGGTGCCTATGAATATGCGCAAAGACGCTCTCCTCGGATCAGCGGATATAATTAAGGCTGTTAATCATATTGCGGGACAAGAAGAAGGAAAGCGCACTGTAGCAACGGTCGGCAGCCTTAGCGTTTTTCCCAATTCGCCGAGCATTATCCCTGAAACAGTGGAATTTACGATCGATTTGCGGGATGTCGATCTGAGCAGACGAAACCGATGTGAGCAACATATCAGGACCGAGATTGCCGAAGTATCCGCTCGGCATGGTTTAATATTTGAAATTAAGGAAAACTTCAATTTTGTACCGACCGAATGCGCTCCATGGATTCGCAGCATGATCAGAGAAGAAAGCGAAGGGTTACTCAAGCACTGTCCGGAGCTTATGAGCGGTCCGTTCCACGATGCGGTTGTATTAGCACAGGTTTGTGACATCGGAATGATATTCGTCCGATGCAAAGACGGAATCAGCCACAATCCCGCTGAATTTGCCAGCTCCGACGATTTGGCAGAAGGTACTGAACTGCTCATGCGGACAATGTGGCGGGTTTCGGCCAAGCTGGGGAAAGCTGCGAGGTAGGATCTTAGGAGAGGTGAAATAAAACACATGGCAAAAAAGAAAGAAATTTTAGTTGCTTATGGCATTGATGTGGACGCGGTAGCCGGATGGCTTGGATCTTATGGAGGAGAAGATTCCCCGGATGATATTTCACGGGGACTTTTCGCGGGTGAAATTGGAACACCTCGTTTGCTCAAGCTTTTTGATAAGTATAATTTAAAAACAACTTGGTTTATCCCAGGCCATTCCATCGAAACATTCCCTGAACAAACGAGGATGGTCGTAGAGAGTGGTCATGAAATTGGTATTCACGGCTACTCTCATGAAAATCCCATAGCTATGACCCCGCAACAAGAAGAAACGGTTCTATTAAAGTGTATTCATCTGATCGAAGAAGTTTCAGGAAGACGTCCAACAGGGTATGTAGCCCCTTGGTGGGAGTTTTCGAATATAACCAATGAACTTCTTTTAAAACATGGGATTAAATACGATCATAGTCTCATGCATAATGACTTTCATCCTTACTATGTACGTGTCGGTGATAGTTGGACCAATATTAACTATGAACAGCCTGCAGAAACTTGGATGAAACCTTTGGTTAGAGGAAAGGAGACAAATCTGATTGAGATTCCTGCAAACTGGTATATGGATGATCTTCCGCCAATGATGTTTATTAAAAAATCCCCTAACAGTCATGGTTTCGTGAATCCGCGCGATATTGAACAAATGTGGAAGGATCAGTTCGATTGGGTTTATCGTGAATATGATTATGCGGTGTTTACTATAACCGTTCATCCGGATGTTAGCGGCAGGCCGCAAGTGCTTCTGATGCATGAACGTTTAATTGAGTATATCAATGGTCACGAGGGTATTCGTTGGGCTACTTTTGATGAGATAGCCGATGATTTTGCCCAAAGGAGCCCCTTTCAGTTAAGGGGGAGCTAACGTGTGTGTATTATGCGGAGTGTCTGTTTTGCAAGTTCATTGGACAGATAGGAATAAGCACAATAATGGCAGTTCCTCAGCTAGAGCAGCTGGCCAACATCCATCCCGAATTCGTGAACGTTTACACCGAATCAAGCTTGCCAACCGAATTCTCGGTTATTACGGATTGCAATTAGAAGACTGGAATGGAAGTAAATTGGTACTTCGTGATAAAAAAGGGCGATCGGAGCTTGTGCAGGATTTAGGTGGTTTATGGCATATAGCTGCAAAATTAATTGGTCGTTCTCTGGATCCTCTGGATCCCATGTTCGGAGAGAAACTATGAAACGCCCTGTAGTGGTGGTAACCGGATGTTTAGGAAGCGGGAAAACAACATTGCTTAGAACGGTTTTAGAAGATGCATCTATCGAACATACTGCTGTTATAGTTAATGAATATAGAATAATCGGTCTGGATCATCATCTTCTTAGGCAGGCAGATGAAAATATCTGTCTGCTCAGTGGAGGGTGTCTTTGCTGCACAGTAAGAGATGACCTTGTAAAATGCCTTAAAGATTTATTGGATATGGACCAACGAGGGAAGATTTCCGAATTAGAACGTGTGATTATAGAAACCAGCGGACTAGCTGATCCTGCCCCTATACTCTTTACCATTCTTACCGATCCGGTTCTTCAGCATCATTACTATATGGAAGGCATAATCGTTACTGTAGATGCTGTAAATGGTCATTTTCATCTGGACCATCAACCTGAATCAATCAAACAAGTGGTGTCCGCAGATAGGATTATTGTGACGAAATCGGATCTTGTAACTTCTGAGGATGCTCAGACATTGGTTGCACGTCTCCGCTTAATCAATCCTTCCGCTCAAATTACAGAATCGGTATTTGGGGATGTGGATGTAGATTCTATTTTTACTTTTGAAGATACGAGCCACCATAAATTAGGTATGGAGGAAGACAAACCAAAATACGCTATATCTGTGCATGAACCGAGTACACGTTCCATTTCCTTGACATTTAGCGAGCCGCTGGACTGGACGGGATTTGGTCTTTGGCTCAGCATGCTTCTTCACGCTAGAGGGCAAGACGTGCTTCGAGTAAAGGGATTCATTGATGTCGGGGATACCGGACCCGTAATGATTAATGGCGTTCAACATATTATTCACCCGCCTGAACACTTGGAATCATGGCCTAGCCAAGACCATCGGTCCCAAATGATCTTTATTGTTCAAAAGATAGATCCGCAGCAAATTTTTAATTCCTTACATGCATTTCAGCATCTATTGGGAGCCAGAGCTGATATAATTGATATTACTAATATTTTTGTTTGATTGTTAAAATAACGAATCGTATGAAATGGGAAGGATGTATGGTTTTGAATCATGAAGAAGATGTATTGAACTGGGACTTGTCTGCATTATCAAGATCAATCCAACATAAACAGGTCTCTCCGGTGGAAGTAACAAAGGAATTGCTCAAACGGATCGAAGCGGTTAATCCCATAATTAATTCTTACATTACCGTATTATTTGAAGAAGCAATAGAAAGCGCAATAGAAGCGGAAAAGGAAATCATAGCGGGGAATTGGATAGGACCGCTTCATGGCATACCGATTGGAATTAAGGATATCATTAACACAAAAAACATAAAGACAACGATGGGATCGGCGATTTTCAAGGATTTTGTTCCCGACTATGATGCCGCAGTGGTGGAAAGATTGAAACAAGCCGGAGCGATCATTATAGGGAAACAAAATACTCACCAATTCGCTTATGGACCAACGGGAGACCGATCATTTTTTGGGCCGGTGAGAAATCCATACGATACCTCGAAAATGACAGGGGGATCAAGCAGCGGTTCGGGCGCGGGGGTTGCTTCGGGCTTGTGTTACGGTTCCATAGGCTCGGATACGGGGGGGTCCATTCGGATTCCTTCTTCTGCTTGCGGCATTGTAGGCATGAAGCCTACCTTTGGCAGGGTAAGTAAATACGGGGTTTATCCGCTTACCTATACACTGGATCATATAGGTCCAATGACTAGGACCGTTCAAGACAATGCAGTTGTTTTAAACGTTTTATCAGGTTATGACATAAGAGATCCTTATTCCGTCAAGACGGATACTGAAGATTTTACCAGACTTTTGGATTATGGGATTAAAGGAAGTATTATCGGTATCCCCTCGTCCTTTTATTTCGAAAAATTGGAATCAGAGGTTGAGAAACAGATACATCGAGCATTAGATGTTCTAAAAAGCTTAGGGGCTGAAATTCGGCCGGTCGATATGCCGCATTTACAGGAAATCTCCTTAGCCCATCAAACTATTCTTAAATGTGAAGCCTATGCTATACATGAAACAATGCTTCGGAGTCTTCCTGAGCAGTATGAAGAGGAAGTCAGAGAACGTTTGTTAACAGGGGTAGCGCCAAAAGCATACGAATATGTACAGGCCCGGCAGATCCGGGATACGGCGAATCAAGTATTTCGTAAAGCATTAACTGAGGTGGAAGTGATTCTTGCACCTTCTATCTCCATATTACCGCCAGAACTTCAACAGAGAGAAATAAATATAAATGGACACAAGGAACAAGTTCGAGCGTTTCTCACACGTCTTGCTGGACCGACAAATTTAAACGGGTTTCCGAGTATTTCGATACCTTGCGGATTCTCAGCTTCAGGATTGCCCATCGGGCTTCAATTCATTGGAAAGCCGTTTGATGAAGCGAATCTCTACCGATTTGCGAATGCGTTTGAACATGAAAGCAGGATACCGACTTTGAAAATATTTTCAGACTGATGGTTTGGAAAGAACCATATTTAGTTAGCGGGATATTCTATGGGTGGAAATACATAGTTCATTGAATAAAGGGGGTGACAGGCCAGGGGTTGACTTTTATCGCGAATTTCCTAAATAATTAAAAGGATAGAGGCAACTCAAATCCACTCAATGACTACCCAAGGGGAAATAGACATGGAACTTCGTGACAGAATACTTGAAGCAACTGAGCAGGCGGTTCGAACGAATGGGCTTTCCAAGACGACGACCAAGGAAATCGCCCGTATCGCCAATTGTTCGGAAGGCTCATTATATAACCATTTCCAAAGCAAAGAAGATCTTTGCATGCAGGTTATGCAAATGCATTTGCAAGGTTTTCTTGCTGTCTTGTTCAAGCTTCCCAAGCTCAAGGGGCTCAGAACCGTGCAGGAAAATCTGGAGGAAGTGGCGCGAGCCGCGGTCGATTACTTTCATATGTCAATTATGATGACGGCTTCGATGTTTACGGAGCCTACATTTCTGGCCCGCCATCGGGAAGGATTTCAACAGAGAAACGAAGGTCCTCATCGGGCGAACGAAATTGTAACGTTATATTTGCGTGCTGAACAGAAGATTGAAAGGCTGGATGCCGTTGTGAATCCCCGCAGCGCAGCCGATCTGCTGCTGGGGGCTTGTTTTCAACACGCCTTTCATTTGCAATTTCTTGGCGAAGATGAGCCGCAAGACGCGAGGGAACAGTATGTTGGGAATATCGTGCAGACGCTTATGAAGGGAATTATGGTCTGAACCCTTGACAAAAATGAAGCCATTTTTTATTATTAAGTGAGTACCCACTCACCACGTAAATCAGGTGATTGGGAATGCACTTTTTTTATATACTTGATTGAGTGAGTGCTCACCCAAAAAAATCTAAAGAAGAGGTGGAAAATCATGTTTATCGCCTACATCGTCTTCACGGTCCTGACTATCGCGTATAACGTCTTTTCGGCTGTGTGTGATTTCATTCGCTATAAGCCAATCCTTCTCGCAATGGAAAAGGCAGGAGTACCGACGACTTGGCTGAACGGACTCGGTATCCTGAAAGCAGCGGGCGCGCTTGGACTGTTGGTCGGTTTTGCCGTGCCGCTCGTCGGATTGGCCGCCATTATCGGTATCATCCTGTTCTATTGCGGGGCCATCGTCACCCACCTGCGTGTAAGGGACAATTCGTTCGGCCTAGCAGCCGTGTTTCTCTTGCTAGCGGCAGCCACGCTGGCGCTGAGACTCGCCTCGACATAATAATCGCGCGTGTACGCAAGTCTCGCGAAAAGGAGAATTCTTATGAAAATCGTCGTTTTTGGAGCTAATGGTCCGACTGGTCGGATTGTAACCAAACAAGCACTCGCGAGTGGTCATACGGTAACAGCGGTCACCCGTCACCCGGAGTTATTTCCTATTCGGGATGCCCAATTGCAGGTGATACACGGCGACGTGTTCGATCTCTCATCCGTCGAGCAGGCGGTGTCAGGTCAGGACGCCGTTCTCTCAAGTCTCGGCGTCCCATTCAGCCGCAAACCGATTACCGTCTATTCGCAAGGCGTAGCGAATATCGAGAAGGCCATGAAAGCATTCAATGTTCGCCGCATCGTTTGCGTAAGTTCCAGTGCCACTGAGCCTCAATATGATCCCCAGGGAGGTTTCATTTTCGAGAAAATTATCCAACCAGCCATTATCCGAACGATCGGACGGACGCTGTACGACGATATGAGGCGAATGGAACAAAGGTTAATGAACAGCGACCTGGATTGGACGATCATCCGACCCTCGGGTTTATTCGAGACGCCGGAAGTAACACCGTATCGAATGGCTGAATCGCATATCAAAGGAAGATTTACCTCCCGAACGGATTTGGCGGACAGCATGCTAAAGCAACTGACCGATGACCGCTTCTTGCGCAAGATCGCGGCGGTGGCGACTTATGCGATTCAACCCAATCTGTTTAAGCTCATCATGAAAGAGGCTTTTCAAAGTCGGCCTAAATAAAGAGGGCAGATCTCGGTCAGCAAGTGTAATCAGAATTTCGCTATCCATGTGGCTATGCCACACATAAACATAAACACGCCGAAATGTAGCGTGTTTTTTTGTGTTTGGAGGATGCTGATCCTACTATTGAAGAAATAGTACCATTATTAAGAAGGTATTACTTTATTTGCGATGAATATTTATTATCATTATTACAGAAGGTAGCTCTTCCATTAATTACATTTAGGCAATGCGTGGACTTGAATCAGGTTCTTGTTAAAGTAAACAAGCATCAGATAATCTTAATTGTATAGTTCGATATATTGTATAGATCCGTTGATCCAGAAAGGAGTCATAAAAGTGCCAGTATACAACAAACTTGTCAGAGATAATATTCCTAATGTGATTGAGAAAACTGGGAAATCGTTCACTACAAGAACTCTTTCGGATAACGAGTACAAGGCAGAATTGGTCTTAAAAATAGACGAAGAGTTTGCAGAATATAAGTCATCAAATGATGATAAACACGCGATCGAGGAGCTTGCAGATCTGCTAGAACTTTTACATGCCTTAACGGCCATTCACGGATATACTCCGGAAGATCTGGAGCAAGTGCGCGCCCGGAAAGCAAATGAACGTGGAGGCTTCAAGAACAAAATATACCTGATCGAGGTTCAAGATGCCTGATATCAAGCTAATCACTGAGAATTTAGCGGATGAACTGATTCCGGCTATTCAGAAAGCGTCATCGATCTATATCATGACGTCCTTTATAATGGAATCGGGTGTTCGTTTGCTGGCTCCCTATTTAAAGGAAGCTGCCCTTCGGGGAGCAGAAGTTAAAATTCTTTGTGGAGATTATCTGTTTGTTACACAACCTGAGGCATTACGCACCCTATTTCATATTGATTTTCGGATCGAGGGCCGTTTGTGGCGAAGCAAAGGGACATCATTTCATCCCAAAGCCTATTTGCTTGATTACGAACAGGGTTTAGGTTTATTGATTGTGGGTTCCTCTAATTTATCTAGATCCGCTTTTCAGCTTGGTGTAGAGTGGAATCTTGCTATGAATGCACAAGTTGAGCCTTATACATTCCAAGAAGCACTAGAGAAGTTTATGTTGAATTTTTACCATGATTGCACGTTACCGTTACATCTGCCAACAATATCTGTTTACGAGAAAGAATATAGATCCTATCACCAGAAAAATCCTGAGCTTGCCCGTATGATCACTGACTTGGAAGAGACGGAGTTAATGCTTCCACAAAAGAAAACACAAAAGAATACTGAAAGAAGCGAAGATAAACAATTAACCATTGTGCCAAGACTAGCTCAGAAATACGCTTTGGAAGCCTTACATAAAACCATTGAGGAACAATATGATAAAGCCATGGTGGTTATGGCTACAGGACTGGGGAAAACGTATTTAGCAGGTTTTTTTGCTCAATCTTTTCAAAGAGTGTTGTTCATAGCGCATCGTGAAGAGATTTTACATCAGGCACAGAGGTCTTTTAGTCAGATAATGCCTGAACGATCTTCTGGGTTATATAACGGTCAACAAAAAGACACTACCTCAGAACTCATATTTGCTTCCATTTACACATTGGGAATGAAGAAGCACAGGGAAGCGTTTTCAAAAGATGATTTTGATCTCGTCATCATTGATGAATTTCATCATGCTGCAGCACGCTCCTACCAATCTGTTCTGGATTACTATCAACCGGAATTTTTACTAGGAATCACAGCTACCCCTAATCGTATGGATGGCAGAGATGTGTATGCGATATGTAATGGGAATGTCGCTTACCAGTTACATTTTATAGAAGCGATTCAAAGAGGATGGTTGGCGCCCTTTAAATATTTTGGTGTTTATGATGATACCGATTATTCGCAGATTCCCTGGCTGGGCACTCGTTATGATGAAGAAGAATTACTTCGTCTCCAGCTTCGGGAAGAGATGGCGATGAAGATTTTCGAAGCCTGGCAGATGCATAAACAAACTCGAACATTGGCTTTTTGCTCATCGATTTTGCAGGCAAATTATCTGGCGGAGTTTTTTAAAAAGCAAGGTGTTTCCGTACTCAGCCTACACTCCCGAACCGTTGAAATGACCCGAGAGGAAGCGATTCGTCATCTTCAGAATGGCGTATTGGACGTTATATTTACTGTTGATTTATTTAATGAAGGGGTAGACATTCCTTCCGTAGATACACTGCTGTTTGCTCGACCTACAGAATCGTTAACTGTGTTTACACAGCAAGTAGGTCGCGGACTTCGCTTGTCTGAAGGTAAAGGCTTCTGTACGATTATTGATCTTATTGGTAATTATCGCAATGCGGATATTAAGCTTAGTTTATTTGATGTAAATGAGGTTGATGAAAGTAAAAGGAAGCGAAAGGGAGTTATTCCGGAGGTTTGCGAGAATTGTGAAATACATTTGGATCTTGCAGTTATTAATTTATTAGATGAGTTATCAAAGAAAAAGCAACCTCGGAGAGAAAAGTTACTTCATTCGTATTTGGAGCTTAAAGAAGAACTCGGTAGCAGACCGACATATTTGGAGTTACATTTGCATGGAGTTGCCACAAGTAGAGAATATGCGCAAGAATTTAAATCTTATATGGGGTTTTTGAATTGGGCGGGGGAACTTGATGAAAGAGAAATGGCCGCATTTCACAACTATGAGCATTGGCTAATCGAAGTAGAAAGTACAGGGATGAACAAAAGCTACAAGATGATTGTATTGCTTTATATGTTGAGTAGAGGGACGGAAATGTGGATGCATTCGGTTACGCCTAACGAAATGGCACCATTTTTCCACAGGTATTTGATAGAAAAAGAGTATCGGAAACGAATTGATTTCTCTGATTCAGAATCCAAACGACTGTGGGATTATGATGAGATGAAGGTGAGTAAGCTTATTGCGAACATGCCTATGACCAAATGGAGTGATAGTTCTAAGGGGCTTATTTCATTTGAAGATAATGTGTTTTCCTTGAATCTTGAAATTCAATCGCTGGAAAGTGAACTTCTACACATATGGACACAAGAGATTTGTTCATACCGGCTTCATGTTCATTTTGAAAGACGAGGACAAAGAATAGACGAAGGCACCTCTTGAGTGAACAAAAGAACTTTTTTGAGGACAATTAACTAATCTTCTCCCCCAACAAAGGAATCCCCCTCCCAAATGTCGAATTTCCAGTTTACTGTATATTTTAGGAGGGGCAACGTGACAGACTCAAAAGGCGTTTTCGAAGAAATCCTACATAAAAATAAATCGTATCCTTCCAATCAACATACGTTTCCTTTATTGCCCCAGCAGTATAATGGCGCATTGATTCAGCAAGTGATGAGAGAGATTAATGTGGCCTACAATGAGTTAGCACAGCAAGACCAGTATGCCAAAATATTAGAGCTAACCAACGACCTCAGAAAAGTGATTCAACAGGCCGAAGATGTTGAACTCAATATGCCACTCAAAGCGATTCACTTCCGAAATGATGAACAAACGTTACCCTTTTATCCAGAGTTTTTTCTATCCCATCCGTATCTCCTAACTAATTCAGCATCAGATCCTTTTAATCTATTTAAGGCACTCAAGTATGAACTTATGACTGCAGATCGGGCCAACTTTATGGTGAGCTTCATTCGTTGGTCTGGCATGCAGTTATTAATTAGGTCTATCGATGATTTCAGAAAATCCGATAGCACTAGAAAGCTAAGAATTCTAACTTCAACCTACCTCAAAGTTACTGAGCCCAAAGCGCTTAGAAGACTCTTAGAGATTCCAAATGTGGAGACGAGAGTGTTTGATTCGGGCAAGGTATCTTTTCATACCAAAGCTTATTTGTTCGAAAGGCAATCGGGTTTACATACCGCGATTATCGGGTCTTCTAATTTGTCGTACTCTGCCTTGCAAACGGGATACGAATGGAATGTGAAGCTGCCGAGTGGTGCTCATATTGCTATCTATGAAAGAGCGAATGGAGCTTTTCAGAGATATTGGGATGATCCAAGAGCGATCCCATTGCAGGAAGCTTTTATTCAAGAGTATGAGAAAGAATATAACAACAAAAAAGTCATGTTAGTTAATCCATACTTAGCTGCTCAACACATCGATTTTGCAGAAATTGTGGAAGAGCAAGCAACTAAAGATCAACCCATTCAACCAAATAGTATGCAGCAAGAGGCACTAGAGGCTTTGACACAAACCAGAGCTAATGGGCATGACAAGGGTGTTATTATTGCGGCAACGGGTACGGGGAAAACGTATTTGTCTGCTTTTGATGTCAGAAATTTTGGTGCTAAGCGCATGTTGTTTTTAGCACACCGAGACGAAATTCTGGAGAGTGCACAAGCCACATTCAGAGATGTACTTGGCAGTAATCTGTCTTATGGCAAGTTATCAGGGACATCCAAAGAAGGGGACAAACCCTATCTTTTCAGCACAGTTCAGACATTGTCGCGGGAAGAGGTACTGAATCAGTACCCAAGGGATTATTTTGACTACATAGTTGTCGATGAATTCCATCATGCTGAAGCAGCAACGTACAGGAAGGTTATTGAGCATTTCCAACCTAAGTTTCTAATGGGATTAACAGCTACACCGGATCGTATGGATGGCCGTGATGTTCTAGCTTTATGTGACCATAATGTCGTCTATGAAATTCGCTTGCGGGATGCCTTGAGGGAAGGATTACTCACGCCATTTCGATATTTTGGGCTTAGTGATCCGACTATTGATTATGAAGATATTGAGACTCAAAATAACGGTCAATTTGTTGAAAATGAGTTAGTAAGAGCTCTGAATACGCATGAGCGTGTAGACTACGTTATCGAGATGATGCAGAAGTTCAGTTATGATGGAAGCATTCTGAGAGCATTAGGATTCTGCGCTTCCATTGAGCATGCTCGATATATGTCCGCTGAGTTTAATAAACGTGGTTTTGTGACGGGATGTTTAACGGGAGAGGACTCTCCCGAACAGCGACAACTTCTAATTAGCAGATTGGAAAATGATGAAGATCCACTTCAGATTATTTTTACAGTTAATATCTTTAATGAAGGCGTAGATATTCCCAAGCTGAATGTCATCCTATTCCTTAGACCTACTGAATCTGCGACGATCTTTATTCAACAGTTGGGGCGCGGGTTGCGGAAGATTCCTGGTAAAGCCTATGTGACGGTTCTGGACTTTATTGGTAATTATCATAAATCGTTCATCGTTCCATTGGCGTTGTCGGGTCAGCATAATCATAAGGCATTTGATCGTGACTCTCTAAGGGTTGCTATCGAGACGGAGTTTGCTGATTTACCGGATGGATGTTTTGTTGATTTGGAAGAAGTGTCTAGGCAACAGATCTTGAATAAAATCGAAAATGTGCGTATGGACCGTGACGCGATGCTCATGGATCTATACAACCAATTTAGAAAAGAGCTTGGATACTCGCCAGAAATCAATGATTTCTTGTATTTTGATGGAGCGCCGAGCCTTCATTTCTTTGTAAACAAGTATGGTTCTTGGGTGCAAACGAAGAAAAAGATGAGGGATATGAGCGAGTTCGATCTTGAGCTACTTGAGGATTCTTTAAGACTGCAAATGGTTCAAAGGCTTGAAAGTATGCTGCCTGTGAAGTGGCCATATGAAATTGCAGTGTTGGCAATTTCACTTAAGCAAAGCGAAGTTACCGTGGAAGATGTTATTGCAGTGCTGCAGTACCGGTTTGCGATTAACCTGACGGCTGAGGTTCAAGGTAGTAAAATTGAACGAGCCATTGAGAAGCTCGCCGCTCCTACAACCAAGCACAAATGGAGTTGGGGAAGCTTTTCAGAGGGCGTATTTACACTTTCATCGAAAGTAAAAGATGGTATCGGGAAGGACGCGTTTCTAACGTATTTCTCAGACCGAATTGAATATGGATTAGCCGAGTTTAGACGTGTTTATCGTCCAAGTGTTTTTTTCTCAAGTGATAAGAACGTGGTCTTGTACCAGAATTATACACGGAATGATCTGATCTATTTGTTCGAATCCACTGCACAAGAAGGTTCTTGGCGCGAGGGTGTCAGCAGAGTGGACAATCATTATCTGTTGTTCATTAATTTGAATAAGGGAGAAAAAGTTGCTGACCATTTGAATTATCATGACTATTTTGTAGATCAACAGCACTTCCATTGGCAAAGCCAGAATGCAACATCCCATGATTCACAGCGTGGTCAGGAGTACATATAGGAAAAAAGGCTGCATGTCCATCTGTTTGTTAGGAAGTTTGAGGACATGCATGGCGTAACGTTGCCGTTTACTTATTTGGGAGAAATTGATTATGAGAGCAGCCATGGTGACAAGCCAATGAATATTAACTGGCGGCTTCACCAGCCGATCCCGGAGTCTCTTTACACGGACTTTATCCGATAAGTTTCAAGCTAGTCAAAGCATCGATAGTTGGTAAATCTGCGGGTGCCCATTCGAGAGTAGGCAGTTCACTAACTGGAAGCCATACTAATTTCTCATGCTCATTGGGCGTTGGCTGGCCTTCTACGATAAATGCACGATATGTAATAAGCCTTACGATTATTGTAGGATATTCATAAGTAGCATCTGCAACAAGCTCGCCAACCTCGATGGTGCAGTTCAGTTCTTCTTGAATCTCACGTATTAAGCTTGCTTCGGGCGTTTCGTTCGGTTCAATTTTACCCCCAGGGAATTCCCATAGACCAGGTAACGACATATCTTGGGAACGGAGTGCGCATAGCACTTCTTTTTTTTCGTTCACGATAACAGCTCCGACAACATCTACTTTTTTCATGAATAGGCTCCTTAAATTGG
Source organism: Cronartium ribicola 11-2 (assembly GCA_000500245.1). Taxonomy (NCBI): domain Eukaryota; kingdom Fungi; phylum Basidiomycota; class Pucciniomycetes; order Pucciniales; family Coleosporiaceae; genus Cronartium; species Cronartium ribicola. The sequence goes on from AWVX01025989.1 coordinate 42,029, forward strand.
TTAGTTAATATATTTTACAACGAAAGTTGGTTTTTATCGATAACCTGATTATAGATGAGTGTAATAAAATGAACAGCGGAAAAAGTGATTCCGTTCTGGAAAAATAACCCTGCAATGAAGCGATAAATGATAATGATCGCATATTTATAGTTGCTCAGGCCTCGGAGGAAGGTCTAACATTGGTCTTGAAAACAACAATTGAATGATCATCTACGATGAGAACAAGGAATGAGGAAACACCAATGCTTCTGAGGATGGTGGATGAATCACTCCTTTTTTTATATTTCAAGAGTGAACTTTCATTTAAACTTCGTGAAGGAGGTGATACGCACAGCAAGAGACGATGAGTGAAATGACTAGACAAATTTAATGGAAAGGAGAAAAGAAATGGGTACGGTCTGGTTAATGCCATTTATGCTCACAATCTAAAATTTCAATTAAAAAAGGAGGATTATTATGAAGCTGAAGAAGGTATTATCCCTGCTCTTATTGACGAGTATTTCCTTGATGTTGATGGTTACGGTCAAGCCGACCACGGCCAGTGCTGCGATCGGTGCGAGCGATTTTTTGAAAACAAGCGGAACTGTTATTAAGAAAAACAATGGAACCGGCAGCGTTGTCAGCCTGCATGGAACGAATCTGGGCGGTTGGCTGCTCGAGGAGAATTGGATGGCGCCGTTAGGAGGCACCGATGAGTGGACTGTGCGTCAAACGCTGACCAATCGGTTCGGAGCTGCGACTACGGACAATATCATTGCCGGGTACCAAGACACTTGGATTCAGGCAAGCGACTTGGACAACATCAAGAACATGGGTTTAAATTTTGTCCGCGTACCGATTTATTGGGAGAACCTGATGAACCGTGACGGTTCTATGAAATCCGATGCCGTCTCGTTCCGCAAGCTCGATTGGCTGGTCACGCAAGCGCAGCAGCGCGGAATATATGTCCTGCTCGATCTGCACGGTGTCCCCGGCAATGACGATGGCTGGCAAAGCGGCGGACGCGAAGGCGCAAATGAATTGTGGACGAACACCACATATCAGGCATGGACGGTGCAAATTTGGCAGCGCTTGGCTACCCACTACAAAGGCAATCCGACCATTGCCGGTTATGACCTCTTGAACGAACCAGTCAGCAATAACAGCAGCCTGTCCATCAGTCAGTTTTATGACAGACTCTATAAGGCCGTTCGTGCTATTGATCCCGATCATATGGTTTATGTGGAAGCATTCGGGTACTGGAACGACATCGTCTCGCCATCGACTTATGGCTGGACCAACGTTGTGTACGAACTGCATAACTATAATTGGAGCAACACAGATTACAACAGTCAAAATGCGAGTATCGATCAATGGTTTACAGATATCACTTGGCACCAACAAAATTGGAATGTTCCGGTTTTTGCCGGAGAATTCACGCTTTGGAATTTTAATGATCTGTGGGAAAAATATTTGTCAGGTTTAGACGCATTAAATGTATCGTGGACGAACTGGACATACAAGGTGACGGGCAGCGGCAATTGGGGCCTTTACCAAAACAACGGCAATCCATACCCGGATATCAATAATGACAGCGCCGCTACGATCCAATCCAAGCTAACCCAATTCTCAACGAATTACTTCCAGGCGAATACAGCCTTGCAGAATATTTTCAAAGCGTATTCGAATCTTGCCGGAACGTCCAGCATCAAAGCGGTGGCGAACAACAATTACGTAACGGCTGAGAATGCTGGAGCCAATCCACTGATTCCGAACCGAACGGCTGTAGGAACATGGGAGAAATTCATTCTGGTCAATAATGCTGACGGTACGGTATCGTTCTTATCTATGGCAAATAACAAATACGTGACGGCCGATCTCAATCAAGGCGCGAATCTAATTGCGAGAGCGCAGGGCATTGCCGGTTGGGAGAAGTTCAGGAAGTTTACGAACCCGGATGGTACAGTGGCCTTCCAAGCTGTGGCTAACAATCAATATGTGTGTGCGGATCTTAATGTGGCGTCCGGAACATTGGTTGCCAACAGAAACTCAATATCAGGTTGGGAATCTTTTTCAATAACCGCAGCACCTTAATGATGTAATTAGGCAATGGGCAGGGATTTATCCCTGCCCATTTTTGCTGTAGTCGGAGGAGCTGGAGATACTTCTTCAGAACTAGCATACAATCCGACTGGCAAGAAGGCTCAAGCGGTACCTTTTCGCGGAATGGACAGGTTACTGATTATGGTATAATAATAAAACATTGCCGCCAATTTCAATATGGATACAGTGAAAGAGAGTTGGATTAGTATGGAACTTCAAGTAAATACGAAGATTAGAATATCAAAGCCGGTAAATGAAATATTTGAAGCCATCATTGACCCTGCACAAATGTCTAATTATTGGTTTTCATCAGGTTCCGGAAGATTAGAACAAGGCAAGACGATTACATGGAGATATGATGAATACGATGCACAGGCGGATATAAAAGTAATAGAAGTCGAGGTAAATAAGAAAATCGTATTCCAATGGGGTGGAACTGAACACTTCGTTACGATTACATTGGTTGAATTGAATCATACGAGTGCAATTGTTGAAGTTAACCAAAAAGGTTGGCAAGAAAATGATAATGAATTAATAAATCAATTGTTAGACAATAAAGAAGGCTGGGTTTACATGTTGACCTGTTTGAAGGGTTATTTGGAATATGGTGTTAAATTGAGAGCAGCATTAGTGAAATGACTATAAAATGATGGTTTAAAGAGCCTTTTGGCTCTTTTTTAAGTGGAAACTCTTTGCGTTTTTGTAATGAACATAATTTAAATGGTTTGCAAAGTGATGTACAAAGAGATTATATTAATGAAGAAATATGCAAGCAATATCCAATATCTTGATACATACAAGCTAAATATTGATTATAATGGAGTGATAATTTGAGTAAAGCTAAGGGCGGAACAGGCAGGGGAACAGACAAAAAGGGCTGGAACCGATGGCAAGCCAGTGCCAACAGAGCCAAAAGCGCACCCAAACCTTATAAAAGCAAAGGCACTAAAAATCAGGATAACGCAGCAACCTCCAGTAATCCTAAAGGCGACAAATCACATTAAAAAAGAACAGGATGGGATCAATTGGTTAAACATGAAGTGAACAATGAATTGCCTCCAAATTATGAACAATTGAAAATATCTGCGAATCGAGCTTCGAATTGGAGAGAACGTTTAGATGCTGTGGAAGAGCTAGGTAAGTGGAACAATAAGCAAACCATCGATGTACTTACGCATAGAATGAAGAACGATGCCGTGTATCAAGTGCAAGAGGCAGCTTATCGTAAGCTTAAACAATTTGGTGAAGATGTTCAGCTGCCGCCAAGGAAGAAGGGCGACTTGATAAAAGGAGCTGCTAAAATCTTGGTAAGAGTTAAGAAAAGCTTGCCTGAAGGTCATTCCTTTGAAGTGTTCCAAGAGAAATTAAAAAAGATGAGACTCGATGTATATGATACTTACGAAGGTGACAAAGGCGCTGAATTTTATAAGTGGCTTGAAGACGCGTGGGCTTCGATATCGACAAGGTAAGCTGAAATCGATCTAACAGAACTAGGGGTGGTATTCTGAAAAAGCAAAAGCCAATGTCATTTGAGGATCTGCTGGTAGAATTACAAGGCCAGAAAACGGTTCAAGAAGATCCGAATCATATTCCATTAGAGAAGTTGTTTAATGAATCGTTCATGAGTAAGCATTCCAGCTTTAAGAGTTTTGGAGAGTTTGTAGAGAAAGGCAATTTTAAAATACAAACACAAGAAGATATTAATAACATTCCAGACGAATTCTTTGATCGGCATGTTGTAAGGGAAACGAGTTTTGCTAGTTGGAAATCCATGCTGGATACAGCAACGATGGAATTTACCGGTAAATAATGAGCAGAAAGGCACGGAGCTCTTCTTCCGTGTCTTTCTTTTGCTCAAGACCAGTTGCTACAGCTTTATAGGTTTAAACTTTTCATCGATGCTTCTGCATAACGGTCACCAGCGGCAATGCCTTTTGGAGCAGCGTCTTCAATCTGTGCCAACTCTTCCTTGGTTAGCTGGATGTTTACAGCCCCGATGTTTTCCTCGAGATACTTCCTTCTTTTTGTTCCGGGAATCGGCACAATGTCGTCACCCTGCGCGAGCAGCCAAGCTAATGCCAACTGAGACGGCTGGCAGCCTTTCTTATTAGCGATCTCTTCTATTTTGTGCACGAGGTCTAAGTTCTTTTTAAAATTGTCGCCTTGGAAACGAGGTGATACACGACGATAATCGTCCTCTGCCAAGTCTTCGAACTTTTGAATTTGTCCGGTTAGAAACCCTCGTCCAAGTGGACTGTAAGGGACAAAACCAATACCCAACTCACGGCAGGTCGGTAAAATGTCATCCTCCACGTCACGGCTCCAGAGTGAATATTCGGTTTGAAGTGCGGTAATTGGATGTACGGCATGTGCGCGTCGAATGGTAGCGGGCGCTGCCTCGGATAGACCCAGGAAGCGGACTTTTCCCTCACGCACAAGATCTGACATTGCGCCAACCGTTTCTTCAATCGGAGTATTGGGATCTACTCTGTGTTGGTAATACAGGTCGATATAATCAACGCCTAACCGACGAAGGCTTGCATCACAAGCTGCTTTAACATACTCAGGTCGGCCGTTTACGCCGAGGAATTTACCATCCTCGCTGCGAACGTTGCCGAACTTCGTTGCGATGACAACTTCTCTTCGACGTCCTGCCAGAGCTTTTCCGATCAGCTCTTCGTTCTTGCCTACGCCATACATATCAGCGGTATCCAGAAAGTTAACACCAAGCTCTAAAGCGCGGTGAATCGTACGTATGGATTCTTCTTCATCACGTCCGCTGTAAAAGTCTGACATGCCCATGCAGCCAAGACCGATGGCCGAAACTTCCAGTTTATCTTTACCTAATGTTCGCTTATTCATTGTCATCTCCACCTTTCGTTTCCTGATACAACTTTATTCTAGCAGTTGCTTATCTCCATTTCCAATAAGCGAGTTAGTGTATTCTCAAAAAATTAAATTGGAGCCGTCATCTTAATATCGACAGGAAAATGCGCGCAATCTGGTGTTTTGCTTTTGAAAAGGTTTTATGACTGATAGAATAAGAGTTATATTATAAAGACATAAATCAGGATGAGGATGGATATGAAATCACAACAGATTGTCGCTAATAAGAGATCTTCGCGGCTTGTTATTACGATGGTTACAGCTCTGATCGGGGGCGCTTTGTTCATGCTTCTGCATTTGCCCATTCCATGGCTGCTAGGGCCGATGATCGCAGTTCTGATCGGATCCAGTGTGTGGAAAGGGCGTTATGAATGGCCTGGGCAGGTCAGAAATGCCGGGATGATCATCGTCGGTTACACGATCGGATTATCGATGACTTCAGCGGCGCTGCTGGAGATTTCGCATCAATTGCCGTACATGCTGCTCATGACAGTGATTCTATTGCTTCTATGTGCAGGCGTGGCTTATGTGATCTCCAAGTTAACGAGTATAGATTATCTAACACAGCTGATGGGAAGCATTCCAGGCGGACTGACACAGGTACTCATTCTGGCAGAGGAAACCGAAGGTATCGACATCACGGTCGTAACCGTCATTCAGGTTATTCGATTAATGATGATCATCGTGTTTGTTCCACTTCTGATATTTAGTCCGATACTTGGGCAATTGCACGGGGGCAATGGGGTTACCCAAGTGATGCCGGTCACCCATGTCGATTGGGGCAGCTTGTTTCCGAACATCGTGATATTTGCGATAATATGTATCGTGTGCGCGGTGGCTGGGAGCAAAATAAAATTTCCAACTGCTTATTTATTGGGACCAGCAATAGCTACTGCGATTCTCCAATTATCAGGTTTGCACGGACCAACGCTTCCATCTATTGTGATAAGCGCCGCTCAGTTCATGATTGGCACTTTTGTGGGTTTGTTGCTCAAGCCGGATAAATTAACCCGTAAATTTCAAACGATCTCATTAGCAGTTGCGAGCGGATTTGTGCTGATTGTAAGCGCGCTTGGATTAAGTCTGCTGCTGACCAAACTCCAACCCGTGTCGATGTCAACTGCGCTATTAAGCCTAGCTCCCGGTGGTATGGATCAGATGGGCATTATCGCTCACGAGATTCATGCAGATTTATCTATGGTTTCAGGGTTTCAGTTGTTCCGAACCTTCTTTATTTTTTTCGCAGTACCGCCTTTGTTTAGAATGATTATGAAATATAATTTAAAAAGGCGGGAAACTGCGGCTGACCGTGATCAACGGGTGGGATAAACAATAGTGATCCTTAGGCAAAGTCAATAAGAGATCTGTTTAATAAATGGTTATTACAAAAAGCCCCCGACCGTATGTGGTCGGGGGTTTACTATGTAAATTACTTATGGATTTCCTTTACTGACCCAGAACGTAACCGTATCGCCTTGCGATCCTTTTGTTCCCGGTCTTGGATCTTGCTTGAAGACAGATCCCTTGGTTTGTTGGTTGGGTTCCAAGGAATAATTGTAGTGGAGTCTGGATGACAAAGCTTGCTTTTCAGCTTCTGCCTGCGTCATACCTATCAGGTTAGGAATGGTTACTTCCTGATTCTGTCCTGAACCAGATTGTTGGACGTTTTGAGGATCCGGCGTGCTAGTTGGACTGGATTTCTGAGCCGAATTGGTCGAATCGGTTGGTGTTACGATGGGTACATCTTGGTTTTGTTTAGGGTTGAGCCACAAAATCCAAATCAGAAAGACAGTAATAATAAAGGTAATGGCTCCTAAGCCAATTCTCTTGTAAATGCGGGCAGGATTTGTGTCTACGTCCGAATCATCGAACAAATTACTCTGATTGCCTCTCATTGTCGCCGGATGTTCATCACGAAACCAGCTGAAAGAAGTGTCAGTTGTAACAGGAGAGGGTAAAGGAATTCCTGCTGCATTCGTTACTTCATTCGTTGTGTTCACTTGTTGCAAACCCCTGAGACCGAAGATAAACGTGGATAAGGAGGTCTGTCCTTGACAGACGAGCTTGATCAGTTTGACCAATTCGTCTTTTTGCTCTGCGGCAGCCGTAGGAATAGGAGTCCGCTCAAGGTGTGTGTGAAGTGCATCGTACGGGCTGAGCATTTCGATCTCTCCGGTAAAGAGCTGGATCAACAAACCGCATAATCCAATAACGCCTTGTGTTTGCGGTTCCCCTTCATCCCAATAATTGATGATAGATAGATGTCCATCCGCGTCTAACCATAAATTATCAGTTCCTATAGAGAAGCCTGTGATTTGATATTCCATTGCATCGAGCATGGAAACCCCGAGATCTGTAACAAGGCTGAGTACGTTAGAGAAATTCCAAGTCTTTGCATTCAATTCCTCTAGAAACAGCTTACCCGGTTTTAATTGAAGCACAAGCATCACGGAACGCTCATCGAGAGTAATATCGAGTATATGATGAAACCCCTTGTGATTGAAGTATGTTTTATTTCTGAATTTGAGGACATACGACTCGCTAGATTGCCATGCCGGGCATTGGGTAGTATAAAGAAGTACTTTTCGATCCAAGAATAAATCTTCTCCGTAATGTAAAGCCCTAGTATGTAAAGAGAATATCTGCGAGCTTGACACATATCGTTTTCCTAACGCGCGATTCACTTATGCATCCATCCTCTCCTATGGAATCCCATACATATATATCTAGTATATATTAAAAGGTTATGTTGCAAAACTTCGTTCAATGCTAAGGTGAATTAATTTACATATTTTTGAAGAATTTTCTATAATTTTATCATTTTCTCAATACTACTAATAATGTTAAAATCTAAGTAGCCGAAAACTCAGATTAATAGAGTGCGGGGGACGATTTTCGAGCGGAAACATTTTGGATGTGTTCCGTAAGGGGTGAATCGCATAAGCGTAGGGTTGTATCCTCAATCCGAATCCGACAGCTAACCTCGTAGGCAGAAAAAAGGAGATGATACGATTGAAATTGTCAAAAAAATCGATGATGGCTATGATTCTTGGATTGTCCATCGCCAGCATTGGGACGCAAGCGTATGCAGCAGATTATAAGGTACAGGCCGATGATACTTTATGGAAGATCTCTCAGGCACAGAATATTCCCCTGAATACCATTCTGGCTGCAAACCCGGATGTAGATCCATCGAATCTTCTATTAGGTCAAACGATTCATTTGGGTAATCAGGAGAATTCATACACCGTTACTGGAGATGAAACGTTCTGGACCATATCTCAGAAGCTGCATATTTCACTTAACTCTTTACTAAATGCGAATCCGGATATCAATCCTCAAAACCTGTACCAAGGACTTAAGCTGCGATTGCCATCTTCAGCCGTCAACACCGTTTCCATTGCTGCCACTGGTTCCACTGTTGCCCCCATTTCCACAACTGCTACCGTTTCGGGGAAACCATTGTCTTACAGCAAAGAGTTATCCATCGTCGCTACAGGCTATTCCGGAGCCCCGGAAGAGAATGGCGGTTGGGGAGGACTTGACTATTATGGTAATGCGCTCAAGGTAGGGACTATCGCTGTGGATCCGTCCGTAATTCCGTTAGGCTCTACAGTTTATATTACGGGATACTCTTTTCCTGGATTGCCTGAAAATGGTATGATTGCCCATGCGACCGATGTCGGCGGCGCGATCAAAGGAAACCGAGTCGATATATTTGTACCCGGAACTCGCCAACAAGTCGATAATTTTGGATTTCAAAACGTAAAAATTTATATTCTTAAATAATGACAAAGACACCTTAGTTTTGTAAGTGCACCCCTTAAAGCAGACATTGGAAAAACCCATAAGGGAAACCGATGATACTTTATGGGGTGCATTTTTTATGATGAAGAAGAGAAGCTGAATAAGTGTTAGACTTGGGGTGGAGGAATTCTATAGAACCTGTTGAAACTCGAAAAAATAAAGCGAAATAGATGCAGCAATTCATGCAATAAAAAATCGGACCCAATTTTGCGGTCCGATTTTTTGGCTTTTATTTACGCTGAAGCGATCGTGCCCAGAACGGATAAGTCGCCAGCGGACAACGTTACTTTTGCAGCTCCGGCGCTGTTTATAATGTTGGCGATTTTGCTTGCGCCCGGAATAGGAAGAATAACCGGGGACAGTTGGAGCAGCCAAGCAAGCGCTATTTGCTGCGGCGAAGCGTCATATGCAACCGCGATGCGCGAGAGCGTCTCGTTGTTGCCGATACCGCCGGCGTTGCCCATCCCGTTAAGTGGGCTGTACGGCAGGAAAGCGATCCCGAGCTCTTCACAACGCTTCAACACATCCATGGAGGAGTGGTCGAACAGGTTCATGCGGTTTTGCACGCTTGCCACCTTGACGATATTGCACGCTTCTTCCAATTGAGCTACTGACACATTCGATAAACCGACGTGGACAATTTTTCCTTCGCGCTGCAAATCGGCAATAGCTCCGACGGATTCGGCAAAAGACACCTTTGGATCCGGAGCGTGAAATTGGTACAGTGTAATTGCCTCCACACCGAGTGCGCGCAAGCTGTCTTCGCACGCTTCGCGCAGATGCTCGGGGCGTCCGTCTCTTTCCCAACGCCCTTCCGGACGGATACAGCCGCCTTTTGTTGCGACGATGGCTTCCGGGCGATTCAACAATGCTTTGGCAAGCAGCCGTTCGTTATGTCCGTTCTCTGCGATATCTAGGCAATAAGCATCCGCCGTGTCAAAGAGCGTGATGCCCTGATCAAGTGCGGCATGAATAGTCTTGATTCCCTCTTCCTCGGACGGGCGCTCATTTACTGATAAAGGCATACATCCCATACCGATCGATCCGACAGAAAGTCCAGTCGGTCCAAGTAGGCGCTGTGGCATTGTCATTATCATTACCTCCAATTTTGGAATCGTTTGCAGCATATTCGTAAAGGCTTCTGCAACCATAATATTAAACTCTGGAACATGTCCCATTATAGCAGTTGGACTTTTTCATTAGAAGGGGTAGTTGTTTCGGCATCCGATATTAGGTTCTCCGGATTCGAAGCGTGGCGATTAAAGAATTAATTTAAAAAGCGGCTTTCAACATCAACTAATGAAAGGTGAGTCTATAATAGAGTTTACGAAAAATATTAGATAGAATCTCCTCAAAAGTCCAATCCTTCTTATATTCTAGTTCATACAATATTTTGAAATTAAATTATTTTGAGAGGGGTTTTGCAAAATGGGAGAAGTCGAAGGCATCTTCATGAACACACGGTTCATCCTGGTACTCTTTATCCTGCTTGTAATCATTTCTCGTTCTTTCCTTTACTAATCTGGTCGCAGCACCCTCCGTCTAACTCATTGTAAGAAAAGGAGCGCCGAAATCCTGATTATTCAAAGCTAGGCGCTTCTTACATAGATCCAAAAGTTAGAGCCGAACATATTGAAAAAGCGAAATAATCACCTGAATAACAAAAAAGCGAGAGTCCGCGACTCTCGCTTTTTCTGCGTCTGCTTACATTGCGGCTTTCTCGCCTGCATGTTTGGTGACGGTGCTATATTCGGTTTGGGAAACCAGCGATAAATCTTTGTTCATCAGCCATGTATAAACGAGCAAGGAGATAATCAAACCAAAGATCCAGGCTCCATCCCACACGAAGCTCAAGGATGGCGTGTATTTACATACGACTGGAATGATAATGCCAATAGCGAGAGCGTAGATGGCTTTTAGATTATAGCCCCCTTTGTAGGAATACCGCCCATTAAGCTGATAGAGCTCCGTTAGATGGATTCTCCGCTTGCGAACTAACCAGTAGTCTGCGATGGCGATGCCATCGATGGGTCCGAGTAGTGCTCCGTATGTGCCGAGCCAGATGAAAATATAATTGCCGAAGTTTTCAAGTATGTACCAAGGCTGCATCAAAAGGGAGACAAGACCGGTAATAAGAACACCCATTTTATAGGTCATTTTTTTGGGCATGAGATTTTCTACGGCACGGGCAGGCGCAATAACGTTAGCTGCTACGTTGGTCGTTACTGTGGCTAGAATAATACCTAATGTTCCAAGGAAAATGACAAACGGTGAAAACTTGGCTAAGATTGCCGCCGGATCCCAGATGGCTTCTCCAAAAATAACGACGGTGGCAGAGGCAACCGCTACCCCGATAAAGGAGAAGAGGCCCATGGTTGTAGGCAGCGAAGTGGATTGCCCGACGATTTGTGCTTTTTGGCTTTTGGAATAGCGGCAAAAATCAGGTATGTTCAGTGCCAGCGTAGCCCAAAAAGCAATCGCTCCGGTCAAGGAAGGGAAGAAGACCTTCAAGAAATCTCCTGATGAGGTAAGTGTTGAAGGAGCAGACAGCATCGGACCCCAGCCGCCGGCAGAAGTTAATGCCCATGCCAATAAGGCAAGACTCATTACAATTAAAGTTGGAGCCGCCCAGAATTCCATCTTTCGAATCGCTTCAGTCCCGCTGTAAGCAATCCAGACATTTATAACCCACATGATGGCAAAAGATATTGCAAGATGCCCGGTAATGTTCTCCCAACCGCTCATGGCGACCAGAAGGGTATCAAGCGCTCCTGCCGCAAACCAACAGTTGATTCCGAACCATCCTGCTCCAATAATACCGCGAGCCAAGGATGGAATGTGCGTGCCTCTTGAGCCGAACCAGATACGGGCATAGACCGGATAAGGAATACCATACTTCGTTCCGGCATGAGAGTTTAATAAGATGGGAATGAGTACGATTAGATTACCGAGAATAATGGTGCCAACCGCTTGCCACCAATTCATCCCTATCGAGATTAAGCCGGCAGCAAGCGCGTAAGATGGAAGACAAATACACATGCCAATCCACAAGCTGGCAAAGTTGTAAGCTGTCCAGTTGTGTTCATTTTTCCTTGTTGGACGCAATCCTTCGTTAAACAGGGGACTGTCTTTAATGAGATCTTCACCTTCTTGGGTGAGCGTAACAATGCCATTCTCTTCAACCTGCAGTTGCATAAAGATTCCTCCTAATATATGGATAGACACTATTGGGAAAAGAAATCTTGTTCCATAAAAGTATAATGCTTTGTACACAAGGAAAATGTCATCTTTGTGGATTTTATCAGGTTCGCGGTATGCACTTAATTAGACAAGAGGCTTATAAAGACTGCATAACTGACTCGAAACGATTTTTGGAACGGGTAAAGATTTAACATTATGTAACAATTCCCTTCTCTTTTAAAAACAGTCTGTATAATGAAAAACCAGCAGAATTTCTATAGAATATAGCGTAATCATTGAGAATATCCGGAAAGGGGTAATGGGCTTTGAATAATGAAGAGGGCAAGACGCTGAAGGAAGAATTATTGGAAAAAGACCGTAAAAATGTCTGGCATCATATGTCCCCCCACAACGATAATCCAACGATATTCGTCTCCGGCGAAGGCAGCTGGATTACGGATGTGGACGGCAAGCGGTATTTGGATGGGATGTCTGGTTTATGGTGCGTAAATGTAGGCCATGGCCGAACGGAAATAGCCGAAAAAGCGTACGAGCAGATGAAGACATTGGCCTATTCGATCCCAAGCCAATCCAATGAGCCGGCTGTCAGGCTTGCGGAGAAAATCAACGAATGGCTGGACGGGGATTATCGCATATTCTTCTCCAATTCCGGTTCAGATGCGAATGAAGTAGCTTTTAAAATCGTCAGGCAATATTATCACCAAAAAGGGGAATCGACGCGTTATAAGTTTATTTCCAGGCATCGGGCTTATCATGGAAATTCAATGGGTGCGCTTGGAGCAACCGGTCAATCAAGCCGGAAGATAAAATATGAACCGCTGGGTACCGGATTCGTCCATGTGCCTCCTCCTTACTGTTACCGCTGTCCCTTTGGACAAACGCCAGAAAGCTGCGCCATGGAATGCGCCAAAATATACGAGGATGTCATCAACTGGGAAGGTGCGGAATCGGTTGCGGGTGTCATTCTTGAGCCGGTGATTACCGGTGGAGGTATGATTGTACCGCCGCCTGAATATCTTTCCATGGTTCGCAAGATTTGCGACAAGTACGGCGTCATGCTGATCGTCGATGAGGTGATATGCGGTGTCGGGAGGTCCGGTGAGCGGTTCGGCCATCATAATTTTGGTGTTAAGCCGGATGTCGTGACGATGGCCAAAGGCTTGACCAGCGCTTATTCGCCTTTATCGGCGACTGCGGTCCGAGCGGACATGTACGAAAGCTTCATGGAGAAGGGAGCCACTTCCCATTTCCGGCACATAAACACATTCGCCGGCAATCCGGTATCCTGCGCGGTGGGACTGGAGAATATGAACATTTTGGAGCGTGAGGATTTGGTTAATCGTTCCGCTTTAATTGGTGAAGGGCTGCGTAAGCGATTGGATGTCCTGTCCACACATCCGTACGTCGGGGATATTCGTTATTTTGGCTCAGCCTGCGGGATCGAGATGGTAGAAGATAGAGGGACAAAGGAACCCGCAGCATCTGAAAAAGTGTTAAAGGTCATTCAGTTCTGCAAGCAGAATGGACTCTTGATAGGGAGGAATGGGGATACGGTTCCAGGCTTTGCCAATGTATTAACATTAGCGCCTCCTTTTGTCACGACGGATGATGAGCTTGATATTATCGCGAAAGTGCTTGGGCTAGCCTTTGCTGCGTTGTAAACATGGTTGCAGATCGGAGCCTGTAACCGTCCTAGGTTATGGGCCTTTTAAATAATACTAAGTTAAGCATTTACGTTCTGTAAAATAATCCCTCTCTCTATTGATACGTTCTGTATAGTGGAATGGGTAAATATTACCTATATAATGAATCATATCTATGACTATCATGATGATTTCAGGTATATAGATTCTCTTTCTAGATGGCCATTGATGAGGAGGAGTTGAGTTGCAAGAGATGACTTCATTATCCGTTACTATCAATAGCAAGCGTTTACTAGAACGCATTCAGACACTTTCACAGATTGGACGCATCGGTGAAACGGGCGTTTGCCGGCTTGCTCTCTCCAAGGAAGATTATGAAGGTGTGATGCTGGTCAAATCGTGGATGGAAGAGCTAGGACTTAGGGCTAAAGTGGATGATTTCGGCAATTTAATCGGACGATGGGAAGGGAGCTATCCAGAGGCGCCGGTCCTTATGCTCGGCTCCCACATTGATTCACAGCCTTACGGCGGCAGGTTTGACGGTGCTATTGGCGTTCTTGGAGCGCTCGAAGCGGTGCAAACCTTGATGGAACAGAAGATTACACCGGCCATACCCATAGAAATCATTGCTTTCTGTGATGAGGAGGGGAGCCGATTTAACAAAGGTTTATTCGGTTCAAGAGGTATAACAGGGAAGCTGGAGGAGGGCGAACTGGAGCGTGCGGATAGAAACGGCATTACCCGCAGGCAAGCGCTTTTGGATTTCGGATGCGATCCGGAACGATTCGAGAGCTCTCGCTACCCGGAAGGCAGCATTGCCGCTTTCCTCGAACTGCATATTGAGCAGGGTCCCGTACTTGAAGCCAAGGAATCACCGATCGGTATTGTTACCGGCATCTCAGGACCTTTATGGCTGACTGTAGAAATGACGGGAGTTGCAGGCCATACAGGGTCCGTACCGATGAACATGCGTCAGGATGCGCTTGTCGGAGCTGCCAAAGTCATCATCGCGCTAAACGAAATAGCCCGCAGTGAGCCAGGGGCGCCAACCGTCGGAACCGTTGGTTCGCTTACGGTATTCCCTGATTCACGCAACATCATCCCGGAGAAAGTCAGCTTCACGGTCGATTTGCGCGATATCGATTTGGGCCGCCGCCATCGTCTGGAGGAGCGGTTAATGAAGACCTTGGCGGACGTGGCAGAAGAACATGACCTCAGCTTCACGGTAAGAGAAGATACCAACAGTGAACCGCGCTACTGCGCCGAATGGATAAAAGAGATCATGAGAAACAAGGCATCCTCTTATGGGATACCCGTTCCGGAGCTGATGAGCGGTCCATTTCACGATGCACTTGCTATGTCTTACGTGTGTGATTACGGAATGATTTTCGTTCGAAGCCAAGGCGGCATTAGTCACAATCCCAAAGAATATTCATCCATAGAAGATATCTCACTAGGAACTGATCTCTTATATCAAACGGTTAGTCAACTCTTATCCGAGAGTCAATGGGGGGTTGTCCGTGAGTAACGTTATCATCGGCTTGATCCAAGCCAAACACGAGGTACATGGCGATGAACCGGTTGAGGTACATAAACGAGTCGCTATAGAAAAACATTTAAGGCTCGTTCGAGAAGCAGCAAGCAAAGGTGCGCAAATGATCGGCTTGCAGGAAATCTTTTACGGGCCTTATTTCTGCTCCGAGCAGAAGACCAAATGGTATGACGCTGCGGAAGAAATCCCGAACGGTCCTACAACCCGGCTGTTTCAAGAGCTCGCTCGCGAACTTGGTGTCGTGATCATCCTGCCTGTTTATGAGAAAGAGGGCATTGCTTCGTATTACAATACGGCCGCGGTAATCGATGCCGACGGAAGCTATCTCGGAAAATACCGGAAGCATCATATCCCGCAGGTGGCGGCCGGACAGGAAGGCTGCGGTTTCTGGGAGAAGTATTATTTTAAACCGGGAAACAGGGGGTATCCGGTATTTGACACGGCGTTCGCCAAGGTCGGGGTATACATTTGCTACGACCGGCATTTTCCTGAAGGCGCAAGAGTGCTCGGACTGGGCGGAGCGGAGATTGTTTTCAACCCATCGGCGACGGTGGCGGGTATTTCGGAATATCTATGGAAGCTGGAGCAGCCTGCGCATGCGGTCGCCAACGGGTACTTTGTTGCTGCGATCAACCGCGTCGGGTTCGAAGCACCTTGGAATATGGGCGAGTTTTACGGCCAATCGTATTTGGTCGATCCACGGGGTTCGATTGTTGCGATCGGGAGCAGAGACCAAGATGAAGTCATCATCGGTAACATGGACAAAAGGCTCATCCGCGAGGTCCGCGACATCTGGCAGTTCTATCGTGACAGGCGGCCGGAGACGTATGAACAGCTCACCGATTTGTAAAAGTCGATTTGGCTAGAACACCCCCATACGAGGAGGATAAAGATGAGCAGCACATTCATATCCATCGAACAGATGAAACGAAACTTTGCCGAAATCAAGCCTGGCATGAGGCCGAAAGAAGCGCAAGAAGAATCGAACCGCTGCTTATATTGCTACGATGCGCCCTGTATCACAGCTTGTCCTACGGGAATCAACATTCCCTCGTTTATCCGAAGTATTGCCACAGATAACATCAAGGGAGCGGCAAGAACGATCATGGATGCCAATCCGATGGGCGCGAGCTGTTCGCGCGTGTGTCCGACGGTTGAGCTTTGTGAAGGAGCCTGCGTGCTGAACTATTCTTCGAAACCGATCATGATTGGCGATTTACAACGCTATGCGACGGATTGGGCAATCCGTAACGAGCAGCTGTTGTTTAAAGCCGGCTCCAGTAACGGCAAAACAGTAGCCATTATCGGCGGAGGGCCAGCAGGTCTATCTGCGGCGCGTGAGCTCGCAAGATTCGGTTTTGAGGTTACAATCTTTGATGCGAAGCCGCTGGCGGGCGGGCTCAATACGTTTGGAATCGTGTCGTTCCGGCTGCCGCAGGAGGTCGCGCTGTGGGAAGTCGAGCAGGTGAGTCAGCTTGGCGTCGATATCCGTACGGGCGTGAAGATCGGAGAAGATATCTCCGCGCAAGAACTGCTGGAGAAATTCGATGCCGTCGTACTGGCTGTGGGAATGTCCCGCGTGCCTATGCTCGGGATTGAGGGCGAAGAGCTTTACGGTGTTTATGATGCGATTGACCTCGTCGAATCGACGAAAACCGGCATGACCGGCGAACTGGCCGGGGCGCGGGTCGCCATCATCGGGGCGGGGAATACGGCGATTGATGCCGCCACCTGTTCGGTAAGGCTTGGCGCTGCTAATGTGAAAATGCTGTACCGAAGAACGCGGGATGAAATGACGGCATATGACTTTGAATACGAATTCGCCAAGCAGGATGGGGTCGAATTCCGATGGCTTACAGCGCCGAAAAGGATTATCGGCAATACAGAAGGCCGTGTGGTCGGCCTGGAATGCGTTCGCATGAGACTCGAAGCATCGACGGAAGGAGGACGTCCGCGGCCGGTGGCCATTGAAGGCTCCGAGTTTACGATGGAGATTGACGCAGTTGTAAAAGCGATCGGGCAAACGCGGCATTCTGATCTGATCGAATCGCTGCAGATTGATCACCGCCGAGGTGTAGTTCAGATTGATACGGAAACGTTCCAAACCTCGAATCGGCGAATTTATGCCGCGGGCGACGTGATATTCGGAGATGGACAAGGTGAAGCGATGGTCGTTTCGGCAGCCCAGCAGGGTAAGCTTGCGGCTTATGCCATCTATAAACAGTTAGTTCAGGCTAAAAGTGAGACGGCATAAAGATTTATATGCGACATTACTTTAAGAGTTGGGGGAATCCGTATGGCTGATTTGCGCATTAATTTGGCTGGAATCACTGCTCCGAACCCGTTCTGGCTGGCATCCGCACCTCCCACAAATACAGGATATCAAGTACAGCGAGCCTTCGAGGCTGGCTGGGGAGGAGCCGTATGGAAAACGCTCGGCGACCCGATTATTAATACATCTTCCCGCTTTGCTGCCGTACATTTTAACGGACAGCGAGTGGCTGGATTCAACAATATTGAGCTGATCACAGACAGGCCGCTGGAGGTCAATCTGAAAGAAATCTATGAAACCAAGAAGCTGTTCCCTAACCATGCCTTGGTTATTTCCCTTATGGTTGAGCCCAAACGGGACAAATGGCATGAAATTGTTAAAAAAGTGGAAGCTGTCGGCGTAGACGGGTTGGAACTGAATTTCGGCTGTCCGCATGGTATGGCTGAACGCGGGATGGGTTCTGCTTCCGGACAACAGCCGGATTTGGTGGAAGCGCAAACGATGTGGGCCAAAGAGGCGGCGACCACACCTGTTATCGTCAAATTAACGCCTAACATCACGGATATTACCGCGACGGCGAGAGCCGCCGTTAGAGGCGGTGCGGACGCGATTTCGCTGATTAATACGATCAATTCGCTCGCCGGTGTCGATCTGGATTCTTGGAACACCATCCCGCATGTAGCTGGAAAAGGAGCGCACGGCGGTTACTGCGGTCCTGCCGTTAAGCCGATAGCGCTGAACATGGTTGCCGAATGTGCCAGAGATCCGCTTGTCGGTGTGCCCATTTCAGGGATTGGCGGCATTTCCAATTGGAAAGACGCTGTCGAGTTTATGTTGATGGGCTCGGCAGGTGTGCAAATTTGTACAGCGGCGATGCATCATGGCTTTCGAATCGTAGAAGAAATGATCTCCGGTTTGAACGATTATTTGGACGAAAAAGGCATTGCGAGTGTGAGTGAACTGGTTGGCCGCTCCGTGGAGCGTTATACCAATTGGGGAGATTTAGATCTGAACTATAAAGTGGTCGCCCGAATCAATACCGAAACCTGTATTAACTGTAACAAATGTTATATTGCCTGCGAGGATACGGCCCACCAATGTATAGAGCAGAAATCCGATGCGAGTGGAAAAACTTATCTCCAGGTAAAGGAAGAGGACTGTGTCGGCTGTAACTTGTGTTCGATCGTCTGTCCGGTAGATGGCGCCATCGACATGGTGGAGCTGACTGTCGCGGAATTGCCCCTAACCTGGAACCAAAGACAGCAGGCTCTGGCTAAGTTAGGATCAAGTAAAGATTCCAGTTCGGAGGAGGCTGTATCATGACTGCAAAGCTGATCAAAAACGGGACGTTGGTAACCGCTGCGGACATATACCGTGCCGATGTGCTTGTACGCGATGGAATAGTTGCAGCTATTGGGATGCAGCTTAACGCCGGCGATGCGGAAGTGGTTGACGCGTCAGGATGCTATTTGTTTCCGGGCGGAGTCGATCCGCATACCCATCTGGATATGCCGTTTGGCGGCACGGTAACCGCGGACGACTTCAAGACGGGCACGATTGCTGCCGCCTATGGGGGAACGACGACGATTGTTGACTTTTGCCTGACCACTAAGGGCGAGCCGCTCCACAATGCACTTCGTACCTGGCATGGTAAAGCGGAAGGAAAGGCAGTCATTGATTACGGATTTCATCTCATGATTTCAGAGATTAACGATGAAGTGCTGGCGGAGCTGCCCGAGGTGATTGAGAAGGAAGGTGTTACCTCCTTCAAAGTGTTTATGGCATATAAGAACGTGCTGCAGGCCGATGATGGGACGTTATATCGTACGCTGCTCTCGGCAAAAAAGCATGGGGCGCTGGTCATGGTTCATGCCGAGAATGGCGACGTGATCGATTACTTGATCCAAGAGGCATTGAGGCTCGGCAACACAGATCCGATCTATCACGCGCTCACTCGGCCCCCAGAGCTTGAAGGAGAAGCCACGGGCAGGGCGATTCGCTTAACGGAACTGGCGGATTCAAGGCTCTATGTCGTGCATGTTACCTGCGCGGAAGCAGTCAACCAAATCGCGAAAGCGCGCGATCAAGGACTTGAAATATGGGGGGAAACTTGCCCGCAATATCTCGTTCTGGATCAGTCATATTTGGAGCTTCCGGACTTCGAAGGTGCCAAATACGTGTGGTCGCCCCCCTTGCGGGAAGCATGGAATCAGAAAGTACTGTGGAGAGCGCTGAAGAACGGACAGCTGCAAACAGTCGGATCGGATCAATGCTCCTTTAATTTTAAAGGGCAAAAGGAACTCGGTCTTGGTGATTTCAGCAAAATACCGAACGGAGGACCTGTCATTGAGGATCGATTCAGCCTGCTCTTCTCGGAAGGCGTGTTGAACAATCGCATAACGATCAACCAATTTGTAGAGATCGTCTCAACGCGCAGCGCCAAGCTCTTTGGCTTGTTTCCGCAAAAGGGGACGATTGCCGTCGGCAGCGACGCGGATATCGTTATTTTCGATCCAACGGCAGAGCGCATCCTTTCGGCGAAAACCCATCATATGAACGTCGATTATAATCCGTTTGAAGGTATGAAGGTCACAGGGGTGCCGGTGTCAGTTCTCTCACGCGGGGAGTTCGTCATCCATAACAAGCAATTTGTTGGAACGGCAGGAACCGGCCGCTATGTGAAAAGAAAAAAGTATAACGAGACCGGAATCAAGATCGACTCCAAATAATCGTTCAACTCATGAAGAAGGGAGCAGGTACGTATGTCGTTTTATGATGAAGTACTTGAGGAGAAGAACAAGCTTGATCACTTTTTGCAGCAAGGCTTCGTCTTCCATGCCGTGAGAGAAGACTTAAGCGGGGCTTGGATTGAGCTTAGGTCTGCCGATGATATGCACATTACACTGCAATTCCTTACTGCGGAGGCACGGATTCATCTTGCGAACCAACTGGTGAAGCAATTGCAGAGCGCTTAAGTCAAGGGACCATGTACGTATTCATAGGCATGCAGGGAGAGCTCAATAGCTAACCGTTTCTCGGTATGGGTGAAGTCGTCGCCGATCAAAGAAGCAATCTTTTCCAACCGGTGATAGAGGGTTTGCCTGACGATATAAAGTTCTTTCGCTGATTCCTGCTTGGAGCAGGATGTAGACAAATACACTTTCAGTGTGCGCAGCAATTGGGAGTTCTTCTCAAGCTCATATTGGATCAAGGGGCCGATATATTCTTCAATAAAAGAAGGAAGTTGGCCTGTTTTTTTTAGGTTGGAAATAATTCGGTAGATGTGCAATTCACTGTAAAACGGCTTAGCCAGTGTGCCGATGTCCTGTTGAATGAGAATGGTTTCCTGAGCGGATTCATAGCTGTTCTGAATAAGTGTAATATTGCTGACTTCCTTGCCTACACCTACGCGATGGGAATATAGCTTCAGCTTTTGCTGTACCTCACTTTTTTGCAAACGGTGTATCGTATCCAAAATCGGTTCCTTCGTGGAGGAACGGCTGAATTGGTCGAGCAAAATGTACACAATCTGTTTGTTGAACAATGTGGGAATCAGATAGAAGCCTTGCTTTTCAAACAACGACCTTGCGACCATGTTTTTTTGAATCAGCGTCGTTTCGAACTCTTTGGATTCGAAGTGCTTGAGTTCAGGCTCGAAGAGGCACACGATCCCTTTATTTAGCTTGAGAGAGGCTTTGAGAGAATTGATATAATCGCTTACTTCACGGGAAGATTGCTTGCCTCCGAGCCAGTCTATGATCCATAAATCTTCCTTGTATCGGCGTCTTTCTTCCATATAGCTGGTACGCATGATCTCTTGAGCAACAGCGGTCGAGCATCGATCCAAGGCCAGTACATCGAAATCGCTTAGTTCTTTGTCTGAATAGATGAGGAGATCGGCAAACAAATGGTCAAGCGCCAAAATCGGTCGATGAGCCATTCTTTTTTTCATTACGACAGAAGAGGAGAGCTTGTTAGCCGTCCATTCCTTATATAGAGCGGCAGCTTTGGATTTGGGCAATGTAGGCACATACTGGACTTCGGCTTCTAACGGGAAAAATGCGATTTGTGCGTGGGTAGTTTTCTGAAGCAGTTCAAGCAGCGGCATGAGCCCATTACCTGAGAGCAGCAATTGATTCAATTGGGAAGACAACGATTCGAGCTCGGAAACCATACGATGATGGCGGTTAATGAAAATTGCGTGTAAATCCTGTGTGATATCGATGTAGCGGACTTCCTTATGGAAGAAAATAAGAGGGAAGTTTTCCCTTTGCGCAAGCTGCTTCATTTGTTCAAAGGGCTGCTTCGCATAGGTGCCAAGCTCGATGCAGAGTCCGGAGGCTCCGCAATCGATAAGCTGCTGCAGGAACGAAATGCTGAGTGCTTCATTATCGTTCCAGCCGATTCCGGTGGACAATATCAATTCATGGCCATTAAGCAGATGGCCGACTTGGGCTACTTCCATAATATGAACCCAGCGAACAACCCGCTGCAAGGCAGCTTCGCTGGCGATAATTTCGGCTTGGTGAAACGGAGGGCGCTTCAGGATGTCTTTCACCGTTAATTGAAGGAGTGTACGGGCCACCGGGCTTCATCCCTTTTCATAGTATCGGGCAGATTTTACAGGAAATCGACATGTCCAATTGTTATATCCATTATACACGATGTTTAGTGAAACATCAGGGATAATCTTCCATTTCACAACAATAACAATGAGTTAGACCAATTCATATGAGAGGGGAATTTCGATGATTACTGTGCAGTTGAAAAATTTTATCAATGGAGAATGGGTTCCTTCCGGCAGCGGCAAGTTCGAGTCCGTATTCAACCCCGCAACCGGTGAAATCATTGCAGAGGTGCCTCTATCCTCCCGTGAGGATTTAGATCGAGCCGCAGCAGCGGCGGAACAAGCTTTTATCACATGGAGCAAAACGCCGGTTCCTAACCGAACGCGCGTCCTTTATGGATTCATTCAACTGCTAAATCAACATGCCGAAGAGCTGGCCGAAACCATAGTAAGAGAAAACGGCAAAAATATTAAAGATGCGCGGGGCGAGGTTCAGCGCGGGATCGAATCGGTAGAAGCGGCAACCGCAGCTCCCATGTTAATGATGGGGCAGTCGTTAGCCGAAATCGCGACCGGTATAGAAGGAACAAGCTATCGCTATCCGCTTGGCGTTGTCGCTGGGATCACGCCTTTCAATTTCCCGATGATGGTTCCGCTGTGGTTGTTTCCTATTGCTATTGCCTGCGGAAATACATTTATCTTAAAACCATCTGAACGAACGCCATTATTAGCCGAGCGAATGGTCCAGCTCATGTTTGAAGCGGGGCTTCCAAAAGGTGTGCTGAATCTTGTGCACGGCGCTCACGATGTTGTGAACAGTATTTTGGAGCATCCGACGATTCAAGCCATTTCCTTTGTCGGTTCACAGCCGGTAGCTGAACATGTATATAAAGAGGGTTCGGCTCAT
Source organism: Cronartium ribicola 11-2 (assembly GCA_000500245.1). Lineage (NCBI taxonomy): Eukaryota > Fungi > Basidiomycota > Pucciniomycetes > Pucciniales > Coleosporiaceae > Cronartium > Cronartium ribicola. The sequence continues at coordinate 64,946 of AWVX01025989.1, forward strand.
GGGAAACGCGTGCAAGCTTTGGCCGGCGCCAAAAACCATGCTATCGTCATGTCTGACTGCAACTTGGAAAAAACCGTTCAGGGCATTATTCTTGGCTCCTTTGGCAGCGCCGGAGAGCGCTGTATGGCAACCTCGGTTGTGGCCGTTGTGGAAGACATCGCCGATGAATTTGTTGAGCTCCTGGTCTCCGAAACAAAGAAATTAAAAATTGGCGATGGGTTCGATCCCTCAGCCTTTATTGCTCCGCTCATCCGCGATTCGCATCGTCAGCGCGTGGTTAGTTTTATCGATAGCGGGGAAAAGGAACAAGCAAATCTCCGGCTGGATGGTCGTCTCGCCATGGAAGAGTTTCCTGAAGGATATTACCTAGGAGCTACGATTTTTGATCATGTTACACCTAATATGAAAATTTGGCAGGAGGAGATTTTTGCTCCTGTACTCAGTATTGTTCGAGTTAAAGATTTGGATGAGGGAATCGCTTTAACCAATAAATCCAGATTTGCGAATGGCGCTATCATTTATACTTCATCCGGAGAGCATATGCGTCATTTCAGGGAAAACATCGATGCAGGCCTAGTTGGGGTTAATGTTAATGTCCCTGCTCCCATGGCCATGTTTACTTTCGCCGGCAACAAACATTCCTTCTATGGCGATCTCGGCACGAATGGCATGGACGGCGCACTGTTTTATACCCGCAAAAAGATGGTAACCTCTCGATGGTTTTAATCTTAAATTTGAAACTACTAAAATCTGACTGCATTTGATATACTTTCTGAGTTCACCAAGGCTTATACAACTTGGGGGTTAGTAGAAAAAATGTTAATTGCGCTTATTATATTAAGTCTTCTAGGCATCATTGTTCTGTTGGTCATGACGGTTGTTTCAGCAATTAGAAAGACGAAAAAAGTTAAAAAGCTTCTAATCGGGGCAGGTATCTGTTTATTAGTATTGATTATTGCTGCTGCGAATGCACCACAACAAGTAAAGCCGCTATCCACATCCGCCAATGTCGCTTCGCCTCAACCTACTTTGGTAATAGCTGCACCTAGTGCTGATCCGCAACTAGAAGAACCCAAACCAAGTGATGACTCCAATAAGAAATTAATTTTTGCTAAAATAGTGAAGGTTGTCGATGGAGATACCATGGACGTTACTTTCAAAGAAGGCGATAAAGAAAAGAAGGAAACCATTCGTTTGCTCCTGGTAGATACTCCTGAAACTGTTGCTCCTGGTAAGCCGATACAACCGTTTGGTCCAGAAGCATCTGCTTTTGCTAAAGAAACATTGAATGGTAAAGATGTAAAGCTTGAGATCGATGTTTCAGAACGTGATAAATACGGACGGCTTCTATGCTACCTGTATGTAGGAGATAGAATGTTTAACGAGATGCTGCTTGAGAAGGGACTAGCACGAGTAGCCTATATATATCCGCCAAATATTAAGTATGTCGATCCATTTAAAGAGATTCAGAAGAAATCCCAATTGAGTGGTGCAGGGATTTGGAGTATAGAGAATTATGCTCAAGAGGACGGATTTCATGAGGAAGCTCTAGCATCGAGAGTTACCCCAATATCCTCAGAGCCGCAAGGAACTAAGACAGCTGCAACACCAGCGCCGGCACCTAAGCAGGAAGCTCAAAGTAACGTAAGTTACAAGAACTGTACGGAAGTGAAAGCCGCTGGAAAAGCACCGATTCTTAGAGGTGAACCAGGATACAGCTCTAAGCTTGATCGAGATCATGATGGCATTGCTTGTGAGAAGTAAAAGGTACTAGACATAAATAAAAGAAGCCGCCAGAAATGATATCTGGCGGCTATTTTTTTAATGAAATAAGACTAACACTTGATTGCTTTGTCTTAGTGCAAGAATTAGGCAAATAAGAAAAGGAAATACTCCTAATTGAATATAAAGGAGGATTAATTATGGCAATTACACCGGAACAGCGTATTGCGTTGCACGGCTTTAATAATCTTACGAAATCATTAAGCTTTAATATGTATGACATCTGCTACACCAAAACCAAAAAAGAACGCCAATCCTATTTAGAGTATATAGATGAACAGTATAATTCAGATAGATTGACCAAGATATTAAACACCGTATCGGATATTATTGGCGCACATGTATTAAATATTGCTAAGCAAGATTACAAACCTCAAGGAGCTAGTGTCACCATGCTGGTTTCAGAAGGTCCCATTGCAGAGACCTCGACGGAATCGTTTGAGGAATCGCCGGGCCCTCTTCCCGATAAAATTATCATGCATTTAGATAAAAGCCACATTACGGTTCATACCTATCCTGAATATCATCCGGACGAAGGGATCAGCACATTTAGAGCGGATATTGATGTATCGACCTGCGGGGAGATTTCACCGCTTAAAGCGCTGAATTATCTGATTAACTCGTTTGATAAAGACATTATGATTATCGACTACCGGGTTCGAGGCTTCACAAGAGATATACACGGCCACAAGTTATTTATTGATCACGATATTAACTCCATTCAAAATTACATTCCAGACGACGTAAAAAGCTTATTTGACATGATCGATGTAAATGTTTATCAAGAGAATATGTTTCATACAAAATGTAAGCTCAGAGAATTTGATTTAAACAATTATCTGTTTGGGTATACGAAAGAAAAGATAAGCTCGGCTGAACAGAATGAAATCACTGTAAGTTTGAAATGGGAAATGGATGAGATCTTTTATGGGAAAAATATTAATATGGTTTAAAAAAGCCTGTCATACTAGTTCATTGTCTATGATAATTTTCTATTTGATCATACTTTTCTGACAAATAACTGTATGAAATTGGTAAAATAAAAAAATAGCAAAAGACTTGCAATGTCCTTGCGATGCATGGTATATTGTCATTCCGGCCGCAAGACAGGCTGGTAAAACAAAAGAAACAATCAAACATTGTCCTTTGAAAACTGAACAACGAGTGAAGAAGTGAAACGCCTTCGGGAGTTTCAAAAAGAGAATGCAAATTCTCGCTAGCAGTAAATTTTGAGCTATCAGCTTGATAGATAAATCCTCAGTTAGCTGGGGTCCCCAAAAAGTAATCGGAATATGCTTCGGCAGCTTCCGCGTCACTTTTTGGGGTATCTTGGAGAGTTTGATCCTGGCTCAGGACGAACGCTGGCGGCGTGCCTAATACATGCAAGTCGAGCGGA
>AWVX01026088.1:0-12534 GCA_000500245.1 Cronartium ribicola 11-2
TCCTTGAGGTCAACTAGCTGTAGTCAGTACTTGGGGGATCCCCAGTACTACCAGAACCAGTTGCTTGACAGGGGTCCACATCACCCCTGACACCAAGATTGCTAAAGCTAAGGCTTTCCCCAGGAAGGGATAAGTCCTTAGACTCTTCCTCTCTGAAACTCTAGCCAGGAGGTAGCCTAACAGAAGCCACCTCCTGACACAAGAGGTGGGATTTTTCCACCTCATCTACAAGCCTATTTCTCCATGCTTCTAAGGTGTTGTACATGGAGGTTTTGTCAATTGTATATCAACAACTTCTTCAACAACATAAAAGTTTCAAGCTGAATTACTTATTTGCTGCTGTCCAACTTTTTGAGCTCACGTGCTTTTCAAGAACCCGGCCAAGGTTCAACTTGGGATTTTGGGAAATCCAACAATCCGAATCAGCTTCTGTAAAAGTTTGAAAACATGCACTATTTCAATAATAGATTGAGCTACAAATCTGAGGCAGTGTTGCCTTTTTTGATTATCAGGCAGTTTCTGACAGATAGGCATGTCTCTTTTTTTTAAGTTTGGGGGGAAGCACAACTGAACCAGCTTGAAATCAAAAGTGTTTTTGTACCATACTGCACAGCTAGCCCAATACAGTACCAAAACATGATGTGAATCTCAACATAAACCCCAGGGTTATCTTTCTCCTTTTAATATGAAAGACATCAGTTGCCCCTGCTATACACACATCAAAAGACAAATAAGCAGGGATGGAAACTTTGGCATCGGAGTCTCTCCGCTAGCTGCACCCAAAGGAAGCAGTCAAAGCCCGTCTCTGTTTCTACTCTGTATAAACCAACATGATGAATCATCATCAAGGAAACTTCAAGACGCTGCAAAAGCCAAACTTGACCCTAGAAAAAAGTCACAAGCACCAAAACTGGGATCGGCATTCTGTCAATCCAACAAGAACATGCTATGAAATTCATCAACAACCAATTTCTTTGCATCAACTCTCTAACACTAGAAAAGGAACCCACCAAAAAAAAAGAGAAAGAAGAAACAAGTAGAATAATTTGATTCCATTCCTATAATACACATCAACACCAAAACATGGAACAGGCATAACACAAACGCATAAAACAACGGCATAGCAGCACACAAGAGAGATCAACCAAACACAAGTAGGTAAGTAAAATGTCTTTTTTGAAGTTTAATATGCATAAATACATGACGTTGCTCGAGAGTGAAAGGGAGTATGAAAATGTCCACAAGGGGAAAAAAAGAGACAGGGGAAAGGAATGGAAAAAAGCCAAAGTGAAATAAAATGTACAAGTTTTGGACACAAAAAGGCAAACAAAGAAAGAACTTGCAAAAGGAAGTCACTTGTTCAACTTGAAAAGAAATAATCAACTCATCTATCTGTTAAGGAATGAAAATATATTAGCTTCCGACAGCGTTTGCCTATAGTCAATAGAAAGCACCTACAGGTTGGTGGAATCACCGTCCGCGCGGTACCGTGCCTGAGTCTCACTGTTGGATTACGCCAATAGAGGACGGCATTGACGGTCTTGCCGAAAGAGCTGCGTTGGCTTGTGATCGGGCCTTGCGTTGCAAGTCGTTGGCATCTGCGACCACGATCATCAAAAGTCAAGCGCTACATAGCTAGTTTTGACATCACAATCGGGTTTGCAAACTCACGAGGAAACGGCTCAGGTAATCCGGCCAAAGGTCCACTCGAATGATAAACCTTGGGACGGAACGACTCTTCCTCTTCCATGATTGCACTGTAAGATGCAAATGCAAAGTCAGCCATGCGCAATGCGGCAAATTCAGTGGTTAGACCATCCAGCATACCTGTTTCTGACTGTCATCGGATGGTAAAACAAGCATTCGTCAACGTTCGACCACATGGAACACACTACCTTGAGATTCAGCTTACACTTTTCAATCAAATTCTCTTTTCCTTGGATGGATGCGTAACACATCTGTACCGTCTTCTCCGACACTAAAAAAAAACCCGTTCATCAGCCATTCAAGCACGAGACATTCCAATGTCAAACCTTTTCACTCACGAAACACGCCCCACTTGACACCCAATTTCGATTTGGCGAATTTCAAAACGTTCTCAACGCTCAAGAAGTTGATGAACGCGTAACCAACGTTCAAACGTGCCTTGAAGTCCATCCTCAAGTACAAGAAATCAAAGCCTCGTGGGCATATCTCCTTGATGAAACTGAACAACATCTCGTCGGTAATTTTGTTCGGTATGTTCTACAAGTCAAAAACACAGCGTGAGTAAGCTGAGAAAACGAGCGTGAAAGAATCAAACACCAACCTTTATCATGCAAGTCGTACGCGGATCGCTACCGCATTCTATCCGATCCAAGTCAATGACATTGCTGGGCGGAACTCCTGGGAATGGAAACGCCCTGGGTCGATGAGTACCTGCCGCTACTATGTGTTGATGTTGCTGTAAAGCCGGAGGGAAGCGGTCGGTAGGGTTCGACAATGGAGCCGAGTACGGAAGCGAGTCAGCGATGTTAGGATTCGAAGGCTGGTGATAGACCGGAGAGCTTGTTGGACCCGGAATCTGATGTTGCAATTTTGGACGGTTTATCAGTCAACACTTGCGACAGATATGCGGCTGGGGATGTACTTACCGGAGGAGCCCAAGGAAGTACATAATTTCCGGTGTACGGGTCAGCCATATACCGATACAAAAGGCCGTTGTTGGCGTATGGATCGGTCGGGTTGATAAGACTAGTTGGCGGTCGTATGGTAGGTGGGAGCATACACACGTTGGCATTCATAGCTGGATTGAACGGTATGTGTTCATTGACAGCATGCGGTGGACCGATGGCTGTGAAAAGTATCGCGTCAGCATCCGAAGGTACGAAACAACAAAAACGAAGGAATCTTACGGCCTCTTGGAGTTGCAAACGGAACAGCAGAACCTTCCAGTGTGCTCACCGACACTTGGAAATCCTGTGGAGTTCAAAAGTCTTAGTATGCGGGTCTACGTGCATTTAACTCCTGTGGACGAGCAACAAGGTCAGACTTACAGCAAAATCGCGAGTTACCAACTCTTTGTGTGCGGCCTCGGCACGTAGATCATCAAAATACTCCACATGCCATTGATTGTATTCAACATGCTCCAAAACTTTCAATTCTCCATATCGAGTGAGATACTCGGTCAAGACATCGTGAGTGATGATTCCCCGAGGATCTGTAAAGAAGTGGTATCGTCGTCAATCGCGCTACTCGATTTGGAAGAAGAATATCGGACAGACCATCGAAATGCAACTTGAGCGTGGCTTCATTAGTCGACAAGATCGGATTCTCCAGGTCTTGAGTAAGGTGAATGACCTCGTGACGTTGAATGGGCTCAAATTTGAGATATGAGCCAAAGACGACCTGTTAAAGCAACAATCGAGTTCGACATAAGTTCGTGAATTACGTTGAAAAGTTGGAAGAACAGCACGATACTCACACCTAACTCTTGTGGTCCATCCTCTATCAAATGGAGGATGGATCGAACATCATGGAATCCAACGAGAATGAAACCAAGAGGACTAAGAGTATCGACATAGATGTCCAGCAAGTCGCCATATCTCTGAAATGCGTTGGACGATTTTCAGTCAGCACGTGAGGCCAATAAATTCAAGGCTAAAAAAAAATCAGACCTAAGCTTACCGCGAAAGCATTTCGAACTCGCACAATTCCTTTCATACTTCCGAGTAGCTTAGGCGCAAAGCCAAGAATCTTACAATACCTGGTCAGGAAGGAAGCTGAGCTGTTCCACGCAGGAAGCCTCGGGATTAGAGCCGTTTCAGACGCTCTTCTTTCATAGATTGCACGAGACACATCAGGGTTGATGGCGGGCTGAAACATCATCGAGTCTACGTCTTCAGTCGAGGAAGAGGATTGGGTAGAGTCAATAGTCTTGCCGCCAGGAGATGAGTTAGATTCCATCCTTGGACTTTCGCCTTCAACGCCTTCGTCAATCTCTTCGTCGTTCCAGCGCAAGCTCAAGAGACTTTTCTTCAGCATCCTCCGATGCCCGACACCCGCCATTGTACTCGAACGAGGGCGAAGTCTAGAATTTGCATATTTGGACGGCGCCGTGTCAAAGTGAAAAGCATTAGCATTTGGGTACGCAACTTCTTCGCGTCTGCCCTCGAAGATCGGCGAGTTTGAGTGCTTTCCGTCAAAATCGGAACCGGAGGTGCAATAGTCGTGAGATGAGTCAGGGTTCAAAGAAATCCCTTCCGCAGGGGCAGTATGGTAGCGTTGCCGGCGTTCGGTGAACTGACGTTGCCCAGAGCCAGAATGAGGTGAAACATTGATGTGTTGCTTGTCAGGGGAAGCATTTAGATGGTGAGGCTGTGGCGATAAAAGGTCTAGACCCTGGTCGAGCTTGCCCGAGCCCGCATAGGGTGTAGGTGGGTGCGAGAAGGCAAGCGCCGAGGGAAGATTACTGGCGAAAATGCTAGATGAAGTGGCGGGAAACATGGGTACATCTCCACCACGGTTAGTCGTCCCAAATCGACCAGGACTATCTCCACGTATTTGAAATGTTGAAACCGAGACACGCCTAGGAAGGATGCCTTCAGGCGTGAAATTAGAGATAGGAGCGCCGGCCGCAGAGGTACTTATGGTTTCTGAACGTTTTCGATAATCTGTAGCGGTAATCATAGCAGACGGCTCGAGTTCACCAAAACGATGAACCAAGTTGGAAGTCGGGGAGGGTCGTTGAGGATTGCTTGCGCGATTGGACTCAATTCCAGGACCGGAGGGGTTTGAAGAAGAACGACGACGACTGTTTTCAGTGAGCGCTAATTGCTTGAGGTGGCTGGCTAGCATTCTACCCGGAGTTGGAGGCTTGACGCCAGGATGAGGGGAAGCTCTAGTAGGAGAATTGGAATCAGAGTCAGACAAAAAGTCGACCGATGTGCCGCGTGAGCCAGCAAAAGAGCGGGGTTGCTGATGCGGCAAAGTGTTGGGTGGCGTGATGAGAGAGGTTTGAGGCCGAAATCTCTTGTCAGTGGGGGATGAAAGATGAGCTGGAGTTTTCATGGCGCCTTGCTCATCCAGTTTCTTGAGGGGTGTAAACGGGGGCGTCATAAGACCACCGAACACAGCTACATCACTAGATGATGGACGGGGACGAGATGGCAAAGACGATGCGGAATCTTCTTCCAAAGCTTCTGCAAGAACAGAACTCGAGGGAGGAAGCCATTTCGACATCTGATGCGTTGTAGACCCCGTACTCGCACGTTTCTTGAAGTCAGAGGAAGGCGGATGAGTTTGAGAAACGGCAGAGTTTATAGCAGTAGGCGTAGTGGGGCTGGTGCTGTAGGTATCTGAGAAATGAACTTTGGTGGCGGGTGAGGAGCCCCGACGGCTCTCACCGGTGGAAGTGTCGGATCGAAAAACGTCGTAAGGTGATCCAGCTCGCAAGGAATCGTTCCTCAAAGAGACAGACGAGCGCCGTCTTCGAGAAGATGCGTTGGCGTGCGGGTCGTTCATCACGTTAAGCTCACCTGAGTCATTAGTAGGCAAATTAGTTGACGAATTCTTGTCTAAGTGAGGGTTTTCAAAAGGAGAAGACGGCGAGAGACCCGATGGAAGCTGATCCGATAGCAAGAGCAAATGCGTCGTCAAGATAGAGGTTGAAGCCATGTAGCTGATCAAGGAGAAGAAGAAAAGAGACGAAATCTTACTCTTTCATCAACCCCAACAGTAGGCTTCTTTGAGGGTTTGAAGCCGTGGAGTACAGCTACAGGGTCTGGCTTGGTCGAAGCGGGAGTGCTAGGCTTGGTCGTAGGAGACGGTTGATGAAGCGAGCGTGGCGGAATCGGGATACTAGCTCCTCCTGGTTTGGGAATATAAAAGTTATTGACAGAGGGTTGAACCGGATTGGCAAGCGGACTGCCTCGTAACACCGTTTCCGTCGAGGACAAACGAGGCAAAGGTGAGGAAGAAGACTGCGGGGCGCAACGGATAGCCAAGGACAAAAGAAGGTTCCCACCAAAAAAAATCAAGTCAGTAAATAACCCGATCGCCCATCATGTCGCATCTAAACCAGTTGGTCAAGCTATCAACTCAGACCACGTGCCGGGAAGCCGTGGAGGAGGACACCAAAGAGCTCTCGTAATTGATCTCTGCCCGTCAACGAGACATGAAGCGACCAAAAGAGTTTACGGCTGATATCGACTAAATCACAATGTACGCAGATGTGCATCTGTCGCATTGGGGTAACGCGTGGCTAGAAGCCCACTGACATTCTGGCAGAAAGTGATATGGGAGACAAAGAAGAGATCTGATTGCAAAGATTTCGTTGAAAAGTAGGGAGAGAGGAAGAGACAGGGGAAAAGCGAGAAGAAGGATAATCCAAGAGAGAAGTAGGATAAAACTCAAGAAGCAGGCAGAAAGGAACTCACCTCTTTTCGGCCTTGTTGCTCGGTCATTTCGGAAAAGCCAAGGGGTTGAGGAGCTAGATCCAGCGAGAGTCCCAGAAGAAAAGCTTGCAAGGAATACCGCGAGGAGACAAAGCCGGCAGACTGAGTTCGGGGACTTTATAGCTGGGAGATCAACTAAACCAGAACTGATGAACTGTGAGATACAGGTGCTGAGTACTACTATTCTATACTATGAGGACGTCGATCAAAACGATTTTGTGTAAGAAGGATTAATAAGGCAGATGACAATCGTGAGCTCAGACTTCAATAGCAAGAGAGGTGACCCAAAAAAACCGGCTGATGGCAAATTGACAAGCGGTCAAGGAGGAGTAATAAAAAGCGCAGCGGTAGGGAAGGTGATGAGGGATGGTGATGATGACCAAAAACGAAAGCTGATGGTTGACCAAGATTGAGCAATAGTTAATCGATCAAACCTCGTCCGGACATACACACACGCGCGCGCAAGAGGTGGCAAGAGAGAGAGAGAGAGAGAGAGAGAAAGTTCAAGACGCTTTGGACAGAGGATAGCCGATGGTGGTGAGAGGAGAGGTTGAGAAGGGAGGGAAGGAAGAGAAGAAGTGGTCCAAACCAAAAAGTCACGGACTGAAGCTTTATCAGTTCGGTCGGTCGAGCAGACAAGGTCACAATGTGAGTCTTTAAACGCTCTCTCACATCCTCTCCTCGTCCATTCTCGAGCACTCGCTTTTAAGCGTCCTGACCGCTCAACAGGGAACCAACGCCCATCTTCATTAATCCCGATTGGGTCAAGCTCTTCTACCCAATTTCGGCCTCAAATCATATTCCCGTCACCATCCTTCGTCGCTTATGGTCGTCTGCGTAGACCGTGATGACCTTCTGCGCATTTGATGGACCATAACCTTCGACTCTTGACAACACGAGAGCGATCAACCGTTTCCCGAAAGCTCGGTGCTCCTCCTCTCAATCCCGCTCCCGGCATGACACCACCAACAGGGCATGCGACATCTCGACCTGAAAGAGGACTGGGAAACAGAAGGCAGGCTTCTCCCCAATCTAGTCAAAACCAGGGCGTACGCTCTTTGATGAACCGGATCAGCCAACCCAACCTGACCTTCCCACTGCCCCACAACACTACCGCAGGGAGGCTGTTTGAGTTTTGATTGGTCAGACCAACCGTATATGTATGTTGGCTTTCCGTAAGCAGTAGCTGTGATAGGCGATTGGAAAGCCAATCTTGATGTTACACAAGCCAGTCAAGATTAGGCTTATGTTGACTGTCCAAACTCGTGGAGCAGATTGAGATGGGAGCCTTGAGATCTGTAACGAGCTGTGGGATAAGTACTTAAGTAAATCCAATCACTCAGCTGAATCGTCAGAAGCCCATCTTACGTAATCACGGGTCCCTGGTTCGTGGATACACTGGTGAGTATGTAAGTGAGTGAAAATGAGAGATTGGAGCCTGAGCGTATGAACAGCCTCTCACACCTCGCCTGACTATCTCCCCCAGCGCTCGTCGAAAAGGTTTCGGTCTTCACATTCACAGTCTGTTTGACGGAAGCTAGTGATCGATAGTCGGTGAACGAAAAAAAATAAGACCCAATGCTTGAAAGCCCATCAAACCTCCCAACCAAAAAAATAGGTGTCAGTGTCAGTGGAAGAAGTGATGTCATAATTCAAGAAGACCGTTCAAGAACTTAAGTATACATAATAATCAGTCTGAGTCCACAGTTTGAGCTCTTAACTTAACGTCTTCGAATTATTTATATAGACTTGAGAAAAAAAACGTCAAGAATTAAAATTCTAGCATTTGATCTTGATTGATGGTTTTAAATATGAAACCACAAAAGCTTCCTTGAATCATCCGGCTTCAAAGTTCTTCCCAATCTGGCTCATCTGTCAAGCTATTACGGTAAAAATATCATAGAACTTGATTCATCGTATTGCATTTCTAAGAATCCTTTGGGTTTGAAATAGCGACCTGTGTCCTTCGTCAATCTTTTAGTCGACTCAGAATGAGTGAGATGAGTGGAAAATTGAAGTCTGATCATAACGTCAACATGAGAAAATTTTGATGGCCATTTACGTATATGCACGACCTCAAAGGAACTAAACCTGATTGAACAAGAACGATATTGTACAAAACAAATTAGAGAAAAGGTCCGCTCAAGCACTTTCTGGTCTTTAACGACATTTATTAGGTACGTAAGGCCATACCATACTACCCTTCGTCCCGGAGGCTATGATTTTTGGGGTTCTTCAAAAATAAGTACTACTGTATGTATGGGCTAGTATAAAGTACGGCAAGGTAACCGCATAAGTTGATAGAATCTAACACAATAAACATTCCTTTTAGGTGACCAGTTCAAAAACCAGTCTCACGCGTGTAAACACTCTAATGAGTGATGAGATCTGATGAGGCACTTGTCTTTTTTAGAAAATATTCACGTCTTTTTTGGCCAGGTATCCCGGGATTGAGTACATTGGTTCTTAATAATTATCGTTTGTGGGATTAGGAGTGTGGTTCAGGTCGGAAGGCGTATGTCTACGAAAACTGATACAGAATGGTCCGCGAGATTGGGGAAAGCCTTGCCTTTGCTCCAACGTTGAACAACAACCTCAACAAACGAATAACGCAAGGAGTTGGAAAGGAAGACAAATGTAAGAATCATGTTTAATCAAAGTAACCTTTCTTCTGGTCAAGGATTGGCTTTATGGGCTTTGTTTAAAATATGATGTTAAAGAAGCCGGACGGTGATAGGGCGAGGGTGAAGCTTCAGATGAACTTCAACCAAAGACCTTCTTCAAGCGGTCATTGTGGTCTCCAGGGATGTTGGTGAGTCGTACAGGATTTTACATTCCTGGAATTATTCCCTAGGCTATTTGTTGGAACGAAAAGCCTTCGTTCACACCAAGTCCTTTCTCTAAGCAGCAGGCAATATTCGAAGCCCGCGTGTTTAAAGACGCCAATTCAGTATCGTCGCAGTGTCACCATCATTCCGAATATCTGGCTCTTCTTTTTTTTTCCTATTCAGACGCGACGAAAACATTCACCCTCAGTCTCCTACTCATCTTTTTGACTCCATGAGCCAGTCAAACCGAGCGACATTCGAAGACACAGCTCATCCACCTGCGCCAATAACGCGCACACACATAAATTCCTGGTCAAACCGTCCTGGGATTCATTGACACCTTTTTTTTGGACTGGAAACTCGCTATGGTGAGATCATTCGGCTGTTATGCCCTTTACACCTCTCACGGAATCCCCTCATTAATCAAAAAACGGTTGGGAAAAGATTTGTAGAGTCCTTATAAAAAGGACATTATCCGAACATCAACGTTGTGAGAATTCCTCACAACCGTCTTTTCAGCAAGCTCACCATGTACCACAAGAGATTTCCGAAAGTTTCGCCGAACGCCGGCTCAGAGGATGGGACGGTGATTGAGGAAACCGATTTGGCGGATCACTTCGACTCTCGACCAAGCCAAAACGTTCAAGCCAGCGTCTCGCATCAGTCTCTCGCTACCGTCAAGGTTCCAGTGCTTTGGTCCCATAGTCCGGTGTATCCTGGCTTGGTCACCTCACCTTCCTTGAACTTTCAGTCTCATTTACCTCAATATTCAGACGGGATCAGTCCCAGTCCTACTCATCTCATCAATCGGCAAATGATTGCGGAGGCCAACTTTCTTGCGTCATTTATCCCGATACCCAATCATGACACGTATTATCAAGATCCCCATCAGTCTGAATTGGTAAGCGATGGACAAGAATTGGCGGCATTAGGTCTGGGTGTTCACTCGCCAAAAGACGGGAGCAACGATTGGAAGCGAATTCTGCAGGCAAGAGGGTCTTATTCTGATCCGTTTACTGTCGGTACACCTCAAATTTTCGAGCCTTACCCATACCCGAGCACGCCCGTAGACCCACGTTCGAAAACCTCTCTCGAACCTTTCCGTAACGAACAGCGTGAACTTGAGGATTACAGGCTGGAGACCCTTCTTCTTTCCAACTCTTTACACCCGAATCGAGATTTAGAAAGCCTGTCCTATGATAATCATGACCAAAAATGGGAGGAGGCGATCAAACGTGCGCATGGGATTGGAATTCACAATTTTTCAAGATCTGTGGGTAGTCCTGAAAGCGTTCAGAACGACTGGAAGCCTTTACAGAATACGAAGCAGAACAGACAGCACTCTCTTTTGTTCGGGTATGAGCCGCGCCTTTCGTCAACACGAAGATCTAATTTAGACCATCGGGGCAGGATCAAGCTTGGAAATCAGAAGACACGTATATGCTTAAGAGCTTTGCAATCCGTGGGATCCTTGATTGGGTTTGCTACGCTGACGGTTGCTAGTATTGTACGTTTCGGTTTTTGAAAAGACTCTCGTGACGCTCGACAGCTCCACTTCACTGCCTTGTCTTATTTCCCTGTGATGATTATGGTCTGTCTCCAGCTAATCAAGTTTTGGATATTTGTCAATATAGATCCTACATCCGGACCCGCCACCAGTGCAGCTGAAATCGCTTCAAGTTTATTTTTTCTCTCTGATATCTATTCTGTCTCTATCATTGAGTGCGTGGCGGGTATCGAAACGGCTCTACAAGAGTCCCCAAGCTTATTCCAAGATTGAAAGTGAATTTATGGAACGATCGACGTTCTGGGGTGGAGGGAAGCGCACCAGACACGATATGCAGCGGGGGATTACGATGGATGAGTACAGTTCTGATGGACACCGAAATGTGCCACAGCCCATATCCGTCAACTTTATCATCGATGGACGTCTCCTCAACGGTGTAACCCCCAACATCAATCAGTCGCCACACGTCCCCGGAAGACTTCAACCATCATTGGACCCAGGTCTCGAGAACCTTGGTACGGCAGAGAGAGGCGCTGGGCAATTCAAAAGTTTAGAGGATACTCATTTCGACACCGATAGCTATGATACGGAAAATCTCACTCCAAGGGAGCGTTATACATATAGACTGCAGTGGGACCAACAGCTTAGGGAGCTCAAGAAGGACTCTTTCTTTGACGTCTTTTTTGCACTCATCTGGCTGGCGTGGTCTATCTGGACAGTTGCATTGAAGGAAAGCTGCAACATAGGTGACTTTCAAGGATGGTGAGTGCACCTGAAAGAAGAATGTCGGTTATTACTCCAGAAAGAACATGAAGGAGCTGACTATTTTTTACACGAGTGATTTTTCAGGTGCAATGCTTATAACACCTCGATCGCTATAGGCATGATACTCGCCTCATCTTTTTTGGCAAGCACCTGGTCTACTATTGGGCTGATCAGTGATATCATGTTGCTCAGGTCATAACGCAGCTTTTTATTTGCTACCAAGGTTCGAATACCTAAACCTGCTACGTCAATTCCCCTGTGTATCATCACTGTGAATTATTTCAGTCAAACCTCTTTGGGTCTATTCACTGGCGCGTCCCATGGAACACCAACAAGAAAGCATTATGTGCTATTTATAAGCTTGGCGATCTCCCGCTTAATATTTCTTGATAGATCACAGAAGTCAGATCACAGGCTCTTTGGCTATCTCTGCATTTTATGAGGCCAAATGTTTTTTTCTTTTTTTGAGAAAACAACTGGTGACGGAGCTGTCAAAGAATACAATAGTCAATCTGTTGAATGCCTTTGACATCTTTTATGGTGCCTAACACCAAAGACAAGTAAAGCTCTGATGGATGCCCAAATTGGATGTTCTCCCGCAAATCTCGACCTTTGAAGGATCTAAGGCTCTTTTGGGAATGCAATTAGCTTTTCTAAAGAATTGGAGTCTTTTTTGTTTCGCTGAAAAATTGAGCCCGTGGAGTCAGAGCAACAACAAAATCTCATCGGAGCCTCACTTATCTCTGGTGGTGGGACCATATCTTCAGGTTCTTTGCATTTCACAGGAGAATTGTCTGACTTAACACCACAAGTCCAATCAGCGGGGTTGGTGACCTATCCTCCACAGGTGGGCTTACATCTTATCGGCAAATCTGGCCCAATAAGATTTTTTCTTTGGCAGGGGCTATTTCCAGCCCTCGAATCCACCATCTTACACACTAAAAAACCTCTCAAACACTTCTTATGGAATCTTGCATTCATGCATTTCCCTGTTTTTTTT
>AWVX01026127.1:0-15809 GCA_000500245.1 Cronartium ribicola 11-2
TTTTTTTGATAATTTGAGGCAGCTGATACTAGCATATAAGAAGATTTGTTTATATAAATGAATAAAGTACAATACATTGTGGGCATGAATTTTTTGGCAAAAGAAGAAACAAAAAAAAAAATCAAGTAGATCTTTGAATAGCTTTAGTGATTCCAATTTTATCGAGAGCAGTAGAGTAAGAATGATGATCTGTAAGAGATTCTTGAATTATAATTGAATCATTATTTAATTTTTGCTTTTTAGATACCATTATTGCTCTTCTAACCCAAGCTCTTCTTCTAGTGTATCTACCAATTCCAGCTTTCCTACTTAATTTCTCCCAATGATTATCTCCATATTGCCAACCTAAATAAATTCATTCAAGAACAGACAAACAAAAAGATTAAGTAAAATTATGATGAGAAAAAAAAAAGAGAAAGAGAAAGAGTAATGAAAATGTTAATTTACCTGAACTATCTACGTCCCATGGCGTATTTGGATCTTCACCTTCTATTACGTTAGTTGAAAGGTCAGAAGTTAATAAACTTTCTTGAATTACATCATTTATAGAATCATTTTCAGATTGATCAATACTATTAGAATTAATAGAAGAACCAATTCTAGAACTAGAAGAACTTGATGAGTGAATCAAATCTTTGATAGGTTTTAAACTACTGACTGATCTAAATTTATTAGAATTAGGTTTAGGTGACATTGGAATATCTGGACTAATATTCATTAATCCAGGTGAAGCTTTACATATCCTCCATTCTTTATCTAACCATTTCCATTCTACTTTCCTTTGACTTGATGTAATGGTAGGTTTTGGTAATTGAAATTCTGTTGGTCCTGAAACTGTTTTATTAGTTGAATCTGTCCAATTTGATCTTTCATGTGGTAGTAAGGTTGAAGTCCACTGAAGTATCATTTTTAGAAAAAATGTAACTTTTTTTTGGTCAACAAGTGGAGAGTCAATATGTAAAAAAAAAGATTTTTGAGTAAAAATAAACTCACGTCTAAGCCCATCCACCATCTTTGATTTTCAAAGATCGTGAACCTAACTTTGATCACTTGTTGATCTTCATCCTCTTCATCTTCTAACTTATAGTCCTCTTCACTAGATTTGATAATATCAGACTATAATTTAAAAATAAATAAAAATCATCAGTTCTCATATACAATTTTTTCTGACGGAAATATATTAAGAAGATAAACTTCACTTGATCTAAATCAGATTGAGCATCATCATCTTTATTTGAGGTTTTAGACCAAAGATTAATCAATTGTTTGTGTTGTTTTAATTTTCGAATTTCATCTTTGATACCAATTCCACCAAAAATAAATAATAATAATAAAACTTTTATAATAAATTTTAATGCTCTAGAGCAATTAATTAATTTGATTAAAATTTTAAACCAAGGAGATTCACAAATTAAAAAAAGGGTACCCAGTAAAAGTAATAAATTGTTTATAGTAATATAATTTATAAATAGAATTGTAAAAGGTAAAGAAGTTAATAAAGCAAATAAAGCTTTTTTTGATTTATTGTAATTTTTCCAATATACTAAATCATATAAAGGATTTAATGATTTAATGATCAAATCCAAATGATCAACCAAAATTTGAAATGAAATTAAGGTATTATGAATTTCTAAAGGATTTACAATTGATAATTTATTATTATTTGATTTTGGATTTTGATTTATATGTTTTATCCAACCGATTCCAAGTAAGATAATAAAGATAATATTTAAACCACCAAATTTGATTGAAGGTTTAATGATTAAACAAATTGTAAACCAACTGAAGAGTAATAACCAAGATGGATAAAAACCTTTAGGGTGAGACCAACGAATAGTTAATGAGATTATTGAGAGTGAGTTAATGATTGTTGATGATCTAACAATTAATGATAAAATGGGTGGTGGTAAGTTTAAACAAAGTTCAGTGGGTGATATGATTTGTTCTGAGTTAGTTATAATAGTTGACATTTTATTAATCGAATTCGAACGTTCAATTGATGAGCCTGATAATAAGTGACTTTGAGATTTTATAGAATTTTAAATTAAATGTGGTTTTTTTTTTGGAGAAATCAGTCAATTGGATTAATTTTTCATTGGGGTGAAATCATTTAAAGTTTTACTTACTAAATTTCTAGAGTAGGATCAGTTAAATAATTATCGATCGCAGAAGCCATTAAAATACATTTTCAAGTGATTAATATAAATCGATCTTCGATTGGTTGTGTTCTCTGACTGCGTGTCATCGGTTAATTATTTTCTAAGCTTTAAATCTGATGACCGAAATGGGTTGGGGGTTCAAAGCTTACTGTAACAAAGAAAAAATTAAATCACAAATCATAAAATTCAAAAATTCAATAATAAACAAATCCAACATTTATTCATGAGGTGTGCTATGACGAAATACCCGACCTTGTTTTGAGGGGTTTTGGGGTCATGGACAGGCAACACTACACTTTATTCACAATTACAACAGTGCAAACGGTGCGTCTAAATAATAGCTTCAAGCTACCAAAACCTTCAAGACTATAGCACCTCTAGTTCCTGAGATATTCTCATGTAACTGTCAAAATATCATCACTTTTCTACTGATGATTATCATCGAGTCCTTTTGGTCTTCAACTTCCCAATCCTCTCAAAGTTGACACATATTCCATTCCCACAAGTCCCTCTTTCCCTCTACAACAATATCCATAAGCAAAGTTATCGAAATACTGAGAGGTGGTGATTAAAACTATGCGTGCAGATAAAACGCTACAATACCTTACACATTCACAATACAATCAAGGCAAGTTAAGAAATGACCTTCAGAAATAAACTTTTTTTTTTTGGTCGTTCATGATCAAGTCCTATCAATTATCAACTCATCACCTCAACTCTCTCACACTCAAAGAACCATTCACAATGACATTGCACACATACAAACATAAAAACAAAAAAATGTTATCCCTCTGTTTTCCTCTTATAATTTTATATATACCAGCCTGGTATCTGATGATCTAATCACACAAAAATTTAATTTATATCTTTGTTAACTCGATTACATCCAAAAAGCTCATAAAAAAATTTGCTTCAATAACCAAATACATCAGCCTTTTAGACCAAAGAAGAAAGATTTCTTGGAATGTACGTTTGTTGAAAGCAACTCAGGAATGAAAGTAATTGGTTTTTTGTTGTTGTAAATATGATGTTTTGGATCAACATTAACAGATGGTGTTGAAAGAGAAAGATAGAAAAGCGTCGGGGGACTTCTTTTGGTAGAATGAATAGGCGCGGGGAGTCATGTTGAATTTAATCAACTACGATGACTAATTGAAGCTTTTAATTTCTCTCGTAATAAACGTTCTTTAACGTCTTGAGGAGCTACCTGTGAATCCTACCAATAAAATCAAGTGTTAGAAAAATAAATATGAGAAAAATAAATATGATTAGAACTCACATCTGTTTCATCACGAGAGATGGAGATACGTTTTAATAATCCATCAGCTTCAGGTGTGGCTGCTGCTCGAGCTGAAGCGCGACCTTTTATTGAGATACCTGATGGACGTGAGGCAGAGGCAGAGGCAGAGTGAGAATGAGAGTCGGCTGGAGAGATAGATCTCCGATGTTCAGGATCAGTTTTAGTGATGAACTTGTTCGAATTACTTTCAGATGATTTTCGGTCGTGAGTTGGACTAGTAGACCTAGATCTATCTCGATCTCTTCTCTCAGACTTTCGTCTAGACTTATTATCATCTCTTGAACGTTTCTTGGGTGGTGGAGATCTAGAAGAGCTAAAGTTTCTTCGTCTATGACTTCTCTCTGATTGATCTCGATTGATCGACAATCGTCGTCGATCAGAGTCGATTGGAGAAGAACTAGATCGTCTTCGACGATGAGATGATGATGGTGATAAATGATTATTCTTGACATCTTCACTCGTTCTCTCACTTCTACGCCGACGGTGAGGTGGTGATGACCGCGGAGGCGGAGGTGGCGGAGGAGGAGGAGGAGGAGGAGGACAGCGTGAGTTTGGTCCATGTGTTCTTTGCTGGAGAGTCGGTTCTCTCCTTTCGTGATACCGACGAGGTGGTGAACGTGATCGATTCCTTCGAGGCGGTGAACGTGATCGATCGTTTGGAGGGGGTGAACGTGATCGATTTCGTCTAGGTGGTGTTCGTGATCGATCACGGCGTATTGGAGGTGAAGATCTACCATGATAATCTTCTCGACCTCCACTTTGTCTTTCATTCCATTGTCCACCAACACGATTTCCCCAACCTGAGTCTCTATCTCTAGGTGGGATGAAACCTGAGTTTCGATAATTGTTGTGAGTACTACTCGAGTTCCTGTTCCCTCCCCCTCCTCCTCCCCCACGTTGATCAGGCTGATATCGAGGTCGAGAATTATAATGAGTAGAAGAGTTTCGTTCCTTCTGTCTGATATCCGCCAACTTACGCTCTTTAGCCTCTTCAAGATCTTGACGTTGCTTGATTAAAGCTTTAGCTTCCATATCCTCTTGCTCTCGTTTTCGCATCTCTGCCTTCTTTTGTTCGATAAATAATGCTGGAACTTTAAGTGGTGAATCTTGAGCTGATAACAATAAAATCCAAAGCTCAGACATGAATGGACCTGTCTTAGATTCAAGGAATCCGGTCAAATTGATTTGCATCTTCTTTGGGTCGACGATCTATTGTGAATGAACGGCGCACGTCAGTTTTCCCTTCAATGATTAGATAAAGTGATATGAAGAGGTTGAATTACTGGATTCGAAGGGTCTTCTAAGAGTCCATTAACATATTCTACTACTACCTCATCCTCAAACCCTAGTAACTCCATAATCTTCTGCGCAATCCATGGTCTCATCACCGTTAATTCGACCTTCCTCATATCAACCTATATCAGAGGCAGGGTATCAGGTATGTGATGCTAATTTGAGGATCAAGAAACAATTCTGAGCACGTGTAAGTAAAAAGGTTCAGTCTTTACTGCCCTCTTATTCATACCTTCTTGTCGAGCTCCTTTGGAAAATTGATAGATTTTAATAATGATTTCTCTTTATCTTTAAATCGAGTATCCTATTTTGTTTATCATTAAATTATTAGGACATATCAGACATCGTCGAGACCCTTTCTCTTGTTAACCGGCTACGTACCTGTTCACTTGAAGTGCCTTTGAAAAAACCTGTTGAGGGAGTTGAAGTTATTAGATATGACCCATTCCTTTCGTGAAAAGGAGATTTAAAGTGTTACCGACCTGCATCTCCCATGTTTAAAGGATGAAGTGAAGAGACTCTGTAATTAGTGTGTTACTGTAGATGGCCGTTCTTGATGGTCCAGTGATAAATGGGCTATAAGTAAATAATACGATATCGATCGATCGATCGATCGGTTCAAAGGAAGATCGACCATGGGACCGAGCGTAAACAACAACATCATGGAACAGTACACCTTGATATTAACATCTTACACAGTAAAGGCATCTCATATGATGTGCTTTATCTTCAGGTCCTATTAGCCAATTAGCACACAACTTTCTTTACATGATCACTGTGTGGATATTTTGGGCAAGATTGTCTCATTGAATAACTGGCTTCATTTTGAGCCCAATTTTAATTCCATCTGATCAACTAATCTTTAAGAAACATTTCAATGGAATTGACAAAAAAGAAAATTGATGGAATGAATGTCAAATTTGGCGTACTTGGTCCCATTGTCTTATAAAATTTGACTTTCTTTTTTCAAGTACACTGAAAAAAATCGTGTAAATCAGTAGACCATATGAGACAAAACTGGGCTCAAATTAGTCAGACAATCCTACTTCAAACATTTGAATATTATTTGTTGGGTAAGTTGCCAAATGTGACCCAAAGATAAAGTACTCCATAGGGGTACTCTGATCTCATATTGTTCAATCTGTTTTTTAAGCCCCATTGATTTATATAAAATTTTACTCAGTTTCCTACACACAATTTTAGATAGATTCTAGGAAAATTTCATTGGTTGAAGATAAACACAAGTCATGCGCTGAAGGGTAATTTTTTAAGACATAAAGGACATGTTTTATACCTGAAGAACGGGATTGAAACCTGCAAACAAGCAATCAACAATAGGAATTTTCAAGTGAACTAAGCAGCTTAATAGATGCA
This sequence comes from Cronartium ribicola 11-2, assembly GCA_000500245.1. Taxonomy (NCBI): domain Eukaryota; kingdom Fungi; phylum Basidiomycota; class Pucciniomycetes; order Pucciniales; family Coleosporiaceae; genus Cronartium; species Cronartium ribicola. Next base: position 6,127 of record AWVX01026127.1, read on the forward strand.
GAAATTGAAATACAGCAGACAGTTCAATTTTAGAGAAAAAGGCTCTGCTTGAAAATGATAGGTTTTGGTAGGGAGGCAGAGTATTCTTTTCAAGATTTTCTCTCTTACATCTTGAGGCTACATTTAGCTGTATTCTGAACATTCTTTTACCAGATTTCTCAACTTTTAACCCCTAGTGTACTCATTGAGAAATGAAAACTTCTATGTAGGGTTAAAATACCTCTCTTCCACTCTTAACAAACCACATATTTAAGCCTAAGGTAATTTGTTGATTGACTCCATCTGAGAAAGAGAGATATGTTGGATTTACCTCTTCATTTGGACATGCTATGTCTATATCCAGGTAAGGTAATGCTAAAAGGTTTTGAGTGGTACTACTAGTTGGGGCTTCTTGTGGGTTTTTTTTTAAAAAAAATTCTGTGCTTCCCAATCTTCTCTTATTTATGGTCTTTGGCGCACGAATTGGTTAGCATGTTATGGTGGTTTGAAATTATCTTCAGTTTTCGGAGTTTCTTTGATGAGGACTTTGCAAATCCTTCTGTATCTCTTGTAGACCAGAAGGAAGTCCTATGTGGTCTCAAGTTGAACTCAGAGCTTGAAGTTGGGTGAATCAATTGCATCAATTCTATAAAGATAAATGTTCAGAGGTGTTATTGGCCGAAAGCTTGGCTAAGGCGTACAAAGTGTCCGTGGAGGCAATTCCCTTGTCAGGAGGGGCGTTTGGTTCAAAAGGGAGCCTTTGTAACACCTTACCCTCCCCAGGGGGGAACGCCTCTCATGGGAATGGTGCTGCTGAAGCCGAGGCCTCCGGTTGGGTAAGAGAACCTAGAGCACACAACATCCTTACCATGCTGCTGACTGAGATACCAGGTGTCAGATTGGAAACCCAGAGTGATTTATCACTGACCTAAACATTCATCAAAACAATGCAGCACCAAGAGAAGTGCTTGAGATAGGTGGGAACTGTTTGAATGTCACCGACAAAAGCTCTGAAATTTTGTCATATATGTGCAACATTAGAAGGAATAACCTGTTAAATTGCATTGTTTCAAGGTCTAAGTAGGATTGAAAGACAAAGCGTGCTGCTTCCATCTCAATTTTCACAAGTTGCACCGAGTTTCCTGTTTTGCCTGGCCCATTGACCAGGGTAAATCTCTATGATCACATTTTTTTCTGTTGGTTTGCTATTGCACCACAAATTTAACGGAAAAAAAATTGTCTGAGTCAAGGAGGAAAAATGAACAAAAAAATTCACACACTAGAATTTTGTGAGTTCTGTTTTATGCAAAATCTGGGATTTTGGGAAGCTTGTCCTTTGAAGTCAACCTGACATCTTATGGGATGCGCGAGGACCTTTCTTTGATTGATATCATGAGTCTGTCTTTGAGTGCATCAAAAATAAATGAAAAAAGACTCATATGAAACAATGACAAAAAATAAACATTCAACGTAAATTTGATCAAAATGCAAAATAAGTGATAAAACAAAACAAATCGTCCAAATAAATAAGTAAACAAAACAAAGGGATTCATTGAAGTACTAATGTGTGTAAATCAAGAAAAACACTCAATATTATATGAAATGAAAAAAAAATGATGATGATGCTGTGAGGTAAAACGCGTTCTTGAGGTTAATATACTATACACAATAAAATAAAATAAAATAAATAAAAACAATGTTTTTTTTTTGCAGTCTTTCTCTTGATCTTGAACCATGAAAGTATGGTTTATTTTCACATCATTTCTTAAGGTCTCATGTAAGCTTCCTATTTTCCAAAAGAACGAAAATCAGTACAAATTGAAAAAGTCAACACTTTTCATTTGCTTGAAAAAAAAAGATACCTGTTCTTCAGCCAACATATCAGCCATTCGATCACTATTCCCAGTATTATTACTATTATTGACTCTAATCCTTCTAGCTTCATCAATCATAGAATTAACAATTTGATCACCAACTTGTAATCTACTACTCCTCTCACTATTTTCCCTCTCTGATTGTTGCTGTTGATTAGTCTGTTGTCTCCTACGTCTCCTTCTCCTAGGTAATGTAATAAATTTAGGTAATGGTCTAACATCTAAATCTAATGATACATTGGTAGCTGCTTGTAATGCTTCAATTAAATCTATCACTCCTCTATCATCTTTTGCTTGTAATAAAAATTGCTCTCCTTCTGCTCTAACTCTAATCACATTCTTCTTTTTCAAATAATCTACTGCTAAGCCCGATTCAGCATTTTGTAATGTATATAATCTGATTAAATGATTATGTTGTATTAATGATGTTTTTGATAATGCTACTTCTTTTAGTGTACTCGGTGGCGCTGAATCATATCGACCTTTGTGAAAATGTAATGCTCCTTTTATATTATTGTTATTACTTTCGTCATTTCCCTTGATTGAATTTATTTCACCTGGTATCGGATATATATTTGGGTCTGATTTATAAATCTTTATCATCGTACCATGTAATATTATATATTGTCGTTTCCATCCTCTATCTTTAGCTTGTAATCCAGGTGATTTAAATTCCATCTTTCTTAACATCCATCCTTCTAAATGTATCACACAACTATAATTTGGTAACCCTTCTTTTCCTTCTTCCTCTCTAGGTAAAATAGTTTGTTGAAATCCTGCTGCTGTTTGATATATTTGTGTATATGGTGGTGGTTCAATGGTTGATGGTCTCATTTCATACATTGATTGGCGTCTTGTAGCAACGGGTATAAGTGATGATGATCGGGAGACTGGAATAGTTTTTGGTAGAGGTGCAGGATTTGGTTCGACGATGATTGGGCTCATGATTAGTGGTGATGCAACGGCAGTACGAGTGGCTAAGCTTGCGGTAGGACTAAAAGGTGTAGAATGAGAGGGCAGAGTAGAAGAAGTACTAGAAGAGAGTACAGCTGGCATTGTTGGAGGCAGCGAAAGGGGAGGGATGATGAGTGATTGAAAGTCAAGCACAGACTGAGACCTACGAGATCCTAGCGGAGGTCTTCGGTTATCATGTTGGCTGATTGGACTGTGAACGATAGACGCTAGTGAAGGAGACATGAGAAGGATTCGAGCTCTATCACCAGGAGTTGGTGCTGGCATCGAGTTTGCTAAGGAAGCAGAATTCGGTTTTCGGTCAAAGTAAGATGAAGAACCTTGATGTCGGATTCCATTACTTGTAGGCGAGAAAGCCGAAGAAGGTCCAACTGATCGAGTATAGAGATGAGGGGTAGGTGGCGTGCTAGCATTAAAAGTGACCCATTCGGGTCTTCTATTGATAGGTGAAGCTACTCTCATGCTCTCAGCTTCGGGACCGGTAATCGTCCGATCAGCTGCTTCCTCTTCTTCTTCTACGCCCGAACTCTCATCATCTTCAGTCTCCTCTTCCTCTTCTTCCTCCGCAATCCCTGCCTCTTCATGACTCGCGCTCGAGTCCATCTCAGCACTTGAGTCTGATGAATTTGATAGTTGTCGAGTCGAACCAGGCGCTAATGTAGAAGAAGAAAGAGAATATGAATCAAGTCTAGGTAAGGTGCTTAGACGTCTGGGTAGCGGTCGACGAGAAGAGCTAGGTTGAGGTGTAGGTCGCGGTCTGGGTGAGAAATCGGTGATGATAGGCGTAAGAGCAGGTAAAGGTCGCGTGCTTGAATTTGAGGATGTTGGTGAATTGGGGGGTCGAATAGCCCTGGGGGTTTCTTCGGTGGGTGAATCGGATAAGGACCGACAATGAGTCAATGTGATGGTTGAGATTAGAGATGGTTTGGTTGGAGTTTGGGAGTCCAAAGCAGGTTGAGTGAGTGAAGGTTGATGAACCGTGGATTTGTTTGAAGGCTTGATGTGAGTGACTAAATTCTCGTCTGCCACCAGTTGAGAAGTAAAATTTGATTCGGTTGAATTCCATGATGGATTAGAAAAAGTTGGATGAGGTTCGGTTGACCTGAAAGGGGGCTTAGATGGGGATAAGGTTTGAATACTTGAAGCCAAAGCTCGAGAACAGTTTGATTCAATTGAGGTGAATGTAGGCCTGGGAGAGGACTTAGATGTTTGAGTGATTGAACCAACGATTCGCGGTGATGTTGATGTTGGTTCAGTTGACGCAAAAGAAGACAGTTTAAGAGAAGATTGGGAAAATTGATTGATTGAAATTAAGGCTCGAGAGGAATTCGGGTCAAAAGCCAAGAAAGGTCTGCTGGGTGGAGAAAGTTGAACGTTTCCAAAACAATTAAACTTAGAATGATTAGCAACAGTTCGTTCGTTCGGTTGAGAACTTGAGCCGATTTGAGTGGTAGTGAGGTTGATGTGAGATGTAGGAGATACGCGTTCTTGAGACAGATGTGTTTGTTGATCAAAACTGACGACCTCATCAATCTCCTCATGTTGATCACCTATGAATTTTTTTTCTTCAAAAAAAAAAAAAAGGAAAAGGATTAGTAAGTAAAGTCAATGTAATGTGATGAGTAATGTTGACTTACTTGTTTCAGTTGAGAGATGCAAATGTTCGTTAAGCTTAGGAGATAAGGGTTTGTTAATGATGATAGGAGGACTGGGTAAAGCAGATGATCTAGTTAATGAGCCATCAGGAGAATCAGTCATCGAACCAGAGTTATTAGAAAGTGTTAAATCGATTGAAGGTGTAGGACCTATTGAAGGTTGTAACCGATTATCAGGATGTAAATTTGATAATGAAAGATTATCGATTGGTGAAGTGGTTTGATTAAGTTGATTAGTCGATGTTATTTGTGATTGTGATTGTTGAAACTTAGATTGATTGGTTGATGAATCGTCTGATCTACCTCTGTTTTTAACTTTAGCCATAGCAGCTGCACCCAATTTATTAAAATCGATACTAGATCTTCTTTCTCTTCCGCGTGTAACAGGTGGTAATAGGAGTGAGTGATCGCTATTCCGCTCTGTTAAGCGATGAGATGTGTTGGGTGGAATTAGTTGAGTTGTAGATGTTGTGATAGGTGGTGGTGGTAGTGGTGGTGGTAGTGGTGGCAATGGTTGATCTGATGATGATGAAGTTGATGATGACGAAATTCTTCTTGATGCTCTTTTGATGAATGAGAATGTAGGTCCTCTAACATGTTGTTGCTGTTGTTGTTGTTGTTGTTGTTGTTGTTGTTGTTGTTGTTGTTGAGAGTTAAATGGAGGGTTCGAAGTTGAAGGTGACATGACTGTAAAACGAAATAAAGAAACGTAAAATGAAAATGTAAAAAGGAAATGTATAGAAAGTTATAAATAAATAAAGTATTTAAATTGATGTCAAGTTAGATACAAATCAAATGGAATTGAACTGAACTGAGAGAGAGAGAAAGAGACCGACCTCGGTTTGGATTTGAGTTCAGGATCGGATTCGGGTTCGGGTTTACTTGCTGTTGAAATCAGTCACAATTTAGAATAAGTAAGATTTGAAAATTAGTCAAGTGTGATTGAAAATATGAATTAAGGAACAATGAACCTGTTGATCTACTTCTTGTACTGGTGATACTACTAGAGTATCATTATTATTAAACAATTAATCAGGACTCATGTTTGATTTAACTTGATTTTTTGATAAACCCCCTCCACTTTCAACCTTTCACTCACCTGTCATATTTTCATCAACATCATTCACCTCTACTGACCTATTGGGTCGGGGTGTAGTCGTAGTAGTAGTAATGATAGTATTAACCAACGGACTTACGATCTCAAACTCACTCAAACCATTCACCCCTGATTGCTGTGATCTACAAGGATTTACATATGATAATATGAAAGAACAGCACAGCATAAATCCAATGGATCAGCAACACAGTCTTTATTTAATAATGTACCTGCTCTCCAAACAAAAAGAAAGAAAACAAAAAAAAAATGTTATCCTTCCTTACCTTTTAGAACTACCTTCAAATCGAATCTTTAACTTATTCTTCAAACCATTCTCATTTACTCTCACTTTACCTGCCCAAGAAAAAGGTCTAGATGATTTAATTAATAATCTCGGTCGTAATTGTTCTGATAATCTTCTTAAATCTGAATCAGATTCTTCTCTACTTTTGTCGACGATTCTAAATAATTCAGGAATAAACAAAGAGCGTCTACGATTTGATGTTGTTATTGATGATGATGGTATTGATAATGAATTTCGATTTTGATGATTATTTAACATTAACAAACGTGTCTTATTATCACGATTAGATGATGTTGATGGTGGTGTTATAGGTGGAGAATGTAGATAATATTGTTCAGGTTTATAAAAATCACTTGAAACTATCCATTGTTTTGTAATCGATGGTAATTCAGGTGGAATTTCAAAAGATGGAGCCCAATCTGATGGTGAAATTTTAGTAACTAATACTAATTCTTTCACTTTGGTTGGTAAATTATTACAATCTCTAGTAGATGATGATGAACTACTACTACTACTATTAGTCAAATTATCACGATCGTTGTTCATACTATCAGTTGTTTTTAATTGTAAGATTGAAAGTGGTCTTGAAAGTAATGGAGGATGAAGAGCACCTTGTCAGTTCAAGTAACGTTATATGTCTGGGCAGAAATGATCAAATAGTAAAATAAGACAACAGTGAGCAAGTGAGAAAAAGTGAAGCAGGAGTCACCAAAAAAGGAACAAACAAATTATTCGATAGCTCCTTTACAGTGGGTCGTGAGAAGATATATTTAAGAAAGTGACTGTGAATTTAAAATTTATAAGGCCAAGAGTTTGACTGTTCTCCTGCCAAGTAAATCATTTGCACGCACACACTCACACACACCTCACATAAACTTAAAATCAAGTAAATACTTACTAATTTCAGTTGAGATTTCGGACCGAAAAGGGCGGACGGAAGATAAAGGCTTGGTTGATCGGATCGGACCGAGTAGAACTCTTCAGCTGACTTTTTTGAAAGTTATAGGGATAGTACGGTATACTATATACGTATGAGTGACTGCGATGGTAATTGATTGAGATTTAAATACATAGCTTGACATGAGAAAATAATTTCATTCTCCGGTAAAATACGTATTGTATGCCATTAAAGGATTTCCGATTTTTATCAAGGTAATTGTAAAACTGGAGCTTGAGGAAAGAGAGAGAGTCTGTGTGTGATTGAGCTTGATGAAAGACAGAGAGAGAGAGAGGGCCGTGTCAGATGCTGACTTCCATACTGTACAGATTCGAAAGAAGGAAAGAAGGAGGGTCCAGGCTGATTTTGTTAAATTGAGATCGTAAAAAGTGAAGTGAAAGATGAAACGCACAAACGATCATGACCAAAAAAAACAAAAAAAACGAAGAAAGAGAGGGTCAGAATTAAGTGTTTTAATGCGAGTGAGCGTGGGAATCTCTGTTAGAGGAATCAAAAATCAAGTTTCATATAACGTCAGTGAGTTTTACGGATCCTTTGTTCCTTGAAAGGGATCGCGAATTTCAGTACATGACCCTCATTTGTTAGTTATTCATTTTAACAGAACTCCATCAAGCGAAAATGAACCAGAAGAAAGAAAGAAGGAAAGAAAGGAAATTGCTCTATGCTTTTTTTCAATTCCTGAGTATCTTATATTTACATAGTCCAAATTTCTCTCTTCTTCATCAATGCGCTTACGTGAAAGTTACGCCTGAGATATAGAGCCCTGTTATTTGAAAGCTGACAATCCTTTTTATTGTAGTCCACTCGGTTGGTTATCAGCTTTGGCTTAACCCAAACTCAATAACAACCTTACTAGGCTCCTGTCACTCGAGGGCTATACTTGGTGGAGCTTAAACTCAACAGAGGTTAAACATTGAATAGTCTCAAATCACCTGATACATATATGCACTATGACAAGGTTTCCCTCGGAAAAAAAGATTTTCAAAATCTCCGACCGGATCTTCTTAGAAGCTCCGGTCCGTCCATGAGCGAAAAGCTCCCGGGGAGGTCGACAGTCGATTCTGCTGTAGCCCCGGGCTTCGGGGCCGGTTCCCTGGGAGCATTGGAAGATCAGAACATTTGGTTTATTAAGAACCCATAAACTATTTCGTCCAAATAATATCATTTCATATTCCCAATTGAGCGTTTCATAATTCCTTTCAGGTGTTTTACACTTTCATGTGTCTGCATGTGGGAGTTTCCATCCAGGGGTTACAAATCCTTCAATGGACAATGCACATTCCGGGAAACCACAAATCTGATTCCCATGTCCGTGCTTGCGTGCGCGGCGCGCCGTGGCCACCGGACACGAGCGCAAAGAGAACTCCTACTGAATCTCTTCCTACTCTACACCTTCTTAATTTTTTAATTTTTTTTCAAAATTTATCCCAACACACTTGAATACATGTACACACTCCTTTGCTTTATAAAGATCAATGTGAATATTAGGCACCTGATACTTTTTCCAGAAACCATCCACCTATTGAGTTATCATTGTCACAAAAAAAAGTGTAGTATCAAGTACTGTCAAAGTAGCCAGGTACCATGCCTCTATTCAAGAACCCTGCACTGATCTTCTCCTCACCACCCTCCGGTGGTTATCCTGTTGCTGGTCAACACCTCACCTACTCTGACACCAATGAGATTGCTCCCGACAGTGTTGACCTTGAACATGGTATCCTGCTTCGCAATCAAGTGGTCTCCATCTCCATCCTTGTTTGAAGATTAGAAACCAACCAATCACCAAAAAAAAAGAAAAAAGGCCAGGAGGACAAATCCTTAGACTGACCACCCAATTAGTTTGTTAAAAACTTTGATGTGTGCATAATGTGAAAGAGAGATGAATATTAACAGTATTAACAATTATTGAGGTCATTAAAGGAGGAAAAAGTGTGTAAGAGGGGTTTTAAAGGTGGAAAAAGTGTTACAATCATTATTAAAAGGTGGAAGCAGGGAGTATTAAGGTAAAAGGGAAGTCTATGGTGGCATTATTCTGTTCCCAGAACATTTAAAAATTGTTATATGTTGTCACAAACATACAATATCCTCAATAAAGGTCTTGTATTACCACAGAAATGACTCAAATCCTTAATTTTGAGTTTACAGGTTTTTCTATCTCATCCAATTTTGAAGATAATCTGGTAGTACAAAAATGAAAGTTCTACGAAAGTACAAAACAAAGAACATTTACTAATGCATACAAGAAGTGTTATAATTAGAATAATTAGAAACCCTCATGCAGAAGTAAAAAAGTGCATTTAAATTGGTGTATTAGACTTTTTACCTCAATTTTCAAGATAATTAAAGTTACACTAGCACAAAATACTTGTAGAACACTCAGATACATGATTCATCTTTGAAGTTTGTTTATTGCATCATTAGTTATGAAGTTAGAAATAAATATAAGGGTATTAAAAATAAGTGCACGGGTATTGGAGGTGTATTATTGTTGGAGGAGTGGTATTATGGATTGAGACAGAGGGGAAGTACTGGTTTAGAGAGAGATACAGTGTGTGTGAAACTGTATTGGTCATTTTGGCGTGTGTAGGCATGAATAGAGGGTGTTACATGTGATTTGAAGATGAAATTTCAAGAGGACTATAGATTCACATTTGTGTAGGAAGTGTAGGTTTGAAGATAGAATATGGGTGTAAATATGAAAATTATAGGAAAGAAGCACAGATATCAGAATAGTCATGTCTCGACATCACTGCATCAATATTGAAAGAGACTCGCAAAAATGAAGTTTAGGATGAGAAATAGGCAAAAATAGGTTGTTTGTAGGTGATTATCAGGTGGTATATGC
>AWVX01026188.1:0-12149 GCA_000500245.1 Cronartium ribicola 11-2
CAAAAAAAAGTAAAGATAAAATAAAATGACCAACATTTATAGCTATACCTTCTTTAAATCTTTCACCACCAACTTCAGCTTTAGTTTTACTAACCCTTTCAGAACCAGCCAAATCTACGAAATTGAATTTGCTTTTCCTTCTAACTCTTGTACCAGTTGATTCATCATCTAAAATTTGTTGATCTAATTGTACAGAAAAGATAGCATGAGATCTAGAAGAACTAGTGTTCATTTCAGTCACATTCGTAGCTCTTTTACCTAAGCCTATTTGTAATTGTTCTAAAGCTTCTTCGATTGAATTTACTGTCACTTCTCTTAATCCAGACCAACTAATTCCACCACCTTTTTCTTCTCTTATCGTAATGTTTGCTGTATTATAAGGTCCAGGAGAAGTTCTTCCACCTGGTGTTCTTCTTGCTGATGAACTATTATAATAAGCTAATAAATCTATCAATTCATCATTATATACTTCCAAGAATGCCACTTTGATGACCGTTTGTTCTATTCTTGGATCTTTTTTTAATGAATTGAAGATATCTTCTATCGCTCTAGGTATCACTCCTGCTCTGGAACCGGAGGCTGGTCCTGTTCCCATCGTATAAGATTTTCCGGTTGAGGTTTGTCCATATGCTATTAATGTGGCATTAAAGCCTTCCAGAAAACCTTTCACTAAATCATTCGTTGATAATAATGTTTCATAGATTTCAGATTGAGATTCTATTTCTGATCCAAATACGTGATCAAAATTGTATACTGTCCTAGGTCCAGTAGGTGTAGATAGTACCTCGATTGCATTTTGTCCCAACTGAAAATCCGTTAAAATTAAATTGATCAGAATTAGAAAAAAAAAAAAAAAAAACAAGATATAAATAAAAAGAAACTAACAGTTTTAATGAGATCTGATTGACCAGGTCTAGGTAAATTAATAGGTCTTCTAATTCTAACAAAGACAGTAACATTATTTCTTTGATTTTGATTTTTAATTTGTCTTTGAGGAATCATGAGTGGACGATTTTTTTGTAATAAAGGGGATTTGAATGGAGTATTCCATTGATGATTAGGGGTGGAACTGTAATCTGGAGAAGTGATAGGGGTAGTAGGTGAAGAACAAGTTCTAGTAGAATTAGAATCACGTGAAGCAGAGCTATGAGATCTAGATAAAGGAGTCGTAAGACTGGTTGGTATGATTGATGAAGGGTTTTTATTTATCCTTAGTGGTCTTACAGGTGTTTTTGTGTGAATGATTCGATTAGTTCTGGGATCATGAGTAGGATCTGATGGTCTATGATTTAAAGGAAGAGGTGGTTGAGCTAGTGAAGGTAATGAAGGTCGACTACGAAGTAAAGTAGGTCTTCTAGTATTAGGTTGTGAACCAAATCGATTTGGAATCTCATTCGTCGTAGATTGAGGTATTTGATTTGGAATTTTGAGGTTAGCTAATGATTTAGAATTTTTCAAATTGATTGAATTGGAAGGAGTATGTTGTGGTGTAGTTTGATTTGATGGATTTGGATGAATGATGGCTCTGATCAATGAAACTTTACCATTAGATGAATCTTGTACTATTGAATTCTTTCTCCTGGATTTAAACATTTCAGAACTTGATGAGTATTTCCGATTAATTTTAGGAATCGTAGGTATCGATGGTTTCCTTATGATGGTAGGACCAGATTGATTTGAATGAGTTAATGGGTAACTTATAAATCTATTAGGAGTAGCTGGTCTAATCGAACTCGGTTTAGGTAAACCACTTGGTCTTGATCTGGCATTCAAGTTAGAATTCATTATGGATTGGTTTGACAGTTAAAAGGTGTAATCCGTCCGTCCGTCGGTCAGTCAGTCGTTCGTTGATGGGTTCTTTCCTTTTTGGGTATGTAATCACATTAAATGATGAGAATGAAGTGAGAAATGTGAAAGTTCGATTGTAAAAGACAGTGAATGAATGAGAAAATATGAATTAAAGTGTATCAAATCATGGGAAATTCGATTTCTTAACCGTGATGTGTCGTCCCGAAATGGGGTAAGGTAGGGTCTACACCCTGAAACCTCAGGCCTAATTCAGATCAAACAAGAAAAACAAAAACAAAAAAAAGAAGGAGAAATTTGACTAAACACCAAAACATCTATCAACATTCTTCGTACCTTAAAACATCCAACCACTCTCCAAGCAGAAATCTCTGAAAGCGCTCTTGGAATACGGCCTGACAATTTGTAGGTTTTGATTTCATTATGGGCTAATACGATTAATGTCTTGGGTCCTGTCAGGTCATGATACCAGAGATTCTAGGTCCGTACAAGTTCTTCATCAACTCCATGGCTCTCCATAACTCGGGGTAAATGCTGCTCTATGATGGTATAGATTGAGATTGAGAAATTCTCATAGATTGTCAAAATCGGTTTCCGTATCGAAAACTGTGCTGACCTGTGATAGTGAAATGTATGCAGTGATCCAAATCCCTTACATTATGGGAAATCTGAAATAAGTAGGTTTCAAAATCAAACTTCAAGTTGACACTGTTTTGATTGGGTCCAACTTCCACAACATTCAATTCCAAAAACTTATCATATTGACAATTGTACATCCACGGTCAAAACCTTCAAATCACCGACGACTTTGAGAGGTTGATAGACTTTTCCACTTTAAGCGGTCAGAGTTCAGTTTCAAATACTTACTTGGTGAATTCTCAGCTCTCACTCACTCACTTCTAGAAAATAAAGACTATAAAAACTATTAGAAAAAACAAACAATAGTAAATATATCTTTAGTGTACCAATTGACACACCCAATGGTGGTGTGTGTGTCTCACGGAAGTGGTGCCCCCACTCTCGCCGCCTTTATATGTATCGGCCATCAAAGAGTGGGTCATGAGCCAGACCCTTCATTTCAATCAGCAAGAACGGAAGCGGCTAGGCCATGAGCCCACCTCGAGACAGTGGAACATTTTCTCTTCTTATGCAGCAGGTTCGAAGACCAACGCCACAACCTACTCAACTACCTCCACAACACCGAATCAGACCGGATCAGACCATCCTCAACGACCCCCTTGCCTTCCCGGCTATTGTCATGTTCTGTAACGCCACTTGGCAACTCAGAGTCGTTGGGTGTAGGCAAAGATCGCAGACGAAGCTACCCCCGCGAGCTTGCATCCTCCCTCAGACTAAAATTGTCAGAACATCAGCGCCTAACTTGTTCTCCATATATTTGTACCTCCGCAGACTGTTAAGAGCTGTAATGGCTACCCCATACCTTTCCCTGAACAGCCACGGGGTTTTACTGGCGAGGAAAATTATTAATGTGTTTAATAGCTTCACGCTTAAGAACTACAAAGAAGAAGAAAAACGGAAGTGGTGTGAAAGCGTAAAAATAAACAAAATTCTTTGTTTTAACATATCATTTACATGTAAATGGATTAATCAAAGATTGGTTAGGGCTCAGAGTTGCATGCATAAAGATATCCCCATGGTTGATGTGACAAAAAAAAAAGCTGGCCAAATCATTTTTCTGAGGCAAAAAAAGGCCTTGAAAAAGCATAAACATTAACAAAATCACCTTACAACATCTGATCCACCTTCAAATACATTTATCAAAGACTGGAAAATGCTGATAGTTTCATACAATAATTGTCTCACCATAGTTGGTGCCACAAAAAAACATAACACAGTCAATCTTTGAAAGGCAAAAAAAGGCCTTTAAACCATGAAAATCAAAGAAATCATTTTTTTTTTGACATGTGATCCGCATGTAAATGCATCAATTAAATGTTGGAATAGAAGGGTGTTGGCCTAGAGGCCATTTATGCTTGTACTGAGACACACGTCTGAGATCTGGGATGCGGGCCAAATCTGGTAGGCAACTTCAACAAAACACACACATTCTGATGCATTGGTTGGGTGATAGGTGGACTAAAAAATGCCACAAAAATCCTCAAAATATTTAAAACATGATAGTGCTTGATATAAAGGCTTGGTGATTTTTCCAGATCTTTTTAAAAACTGTATAAGGCCTGAACATACACTGTATATTCCAATGCCATTCAAAACAACAAGTTTGTAGGAAGTGACCCCCTCACTGATTTTTCTCAGATCTTTTCTGCATCATTTACAGTGTCTTTCACCCAACCAATGCACCAGAATGTGTGCCTTTGGTTGAATGTTCCTGCCAGAAGGCTCCAGATAAGCATTGTATTTGTCATTGACAATACAAAATTGATCCAAATATCTGAAAACTCATGCACCACTTGAATCACACTGAAGAGCCTACTGTGATTTTTTGATTATTTTTAGTGCCTCGCCTTGTGGTGTAATCAAGCTTATGTCTCAGAAACTCAAAAGCTTCTATTCTGGTTCACCCTACAATTAGATTAGATGTGCAAAAGAGGCTGGGCTATTTTATTTTTTTTCAAAAAAACCTGAAAAACAAATTTGGCCTCTTGGGGAATCTTGGGAACCTACCCTGATTTTTTGTGACACATTGACTGATGGTGAATGCGACAATGGTGGAGATGAAAAAAGATTGCATTTTCAGTGATGATGAGTTGCAGTTTACCTTATTTTTGTAGAAGGAAAATGAGTAAATGGAGATGGCAAAGCTTTATAGTCTTCTGACACAAGCTCCTGATCAAAGTCAGTTGCTGGCGAGTGTGGCATGGCCAACCACCACTGCCGCCTATACGGTAATGAATCTCCACTCTGGGTAATTATCGTCGTGGCGGTGCTCCACGGAATCCATGCTCTTTTTTCAATCTTCTTGAGATGGAAAAAGCACTACCTCTTAGTATTGCCTGTATATCCGTTAGTGACACGCTTACGATCTTCAAGGGTATGGTATCTGCGGCAGCTGATTTGTGAGAGCGGGCCTCACCTGACGTGACTTGCATCCGAGCCAAGCTGTGTCGACCTGAGCTGAGACCGGTTGAGACAATATGAGGGTAGAGTCTATAAAAATCTTTATAAAATTTCTATTGCCAAAGTTCTAAAGAGGTCTGCCGCACATTGGTCCGGTCAGAGCCTCAACGGAGTAAGTTGCCCTATCAGCAGCTGGCTGCCAAGCTATATTGCGAAACCCGGCCACCGGCACTTCATCGGCGTCATCTTTTGGTGCTTTCGGGTGATGACAAATTTAAACCTGACTCCAGTAACTTCCTTGGCCATGAAAGTTAGGTTGATGCTTTCGACCTATGCAAGTGATTCGACATAGGCGGTCTTTGAGGCCGGCCGCCGAACGGTAATACGAAAGACACCTAAATCAAGCTCAAAACCAAAGTCGTCTTCGCTTTTTGTTCCCCGGATACACTACGAGGGCACTTCGACCGTTCAGGAACGGTCAAGGCATCACAAGATGCTCTCGTGGTCTGTATATGGAAGGGCGACCGTTCTCTGTTGGTACTCACTATCGTCTGTTTCACAAAGGAGGGCTGATTTGCGCTCACCTCAAGATCACCTTGGCCTCCAACCGGGATTCAATTGAGCTCATCTCGCAATCTCGACCCTCATCCAGACCTGCGGTGAGACCGGACCCGGCTTTCCATAAAGCCGGTACCACCTATGGCTTTACATAGGACACACACCTGTATGAAGCCTCTGTAACTGCTATTATAGTTCCCTCCACACGCACTTCCTAGCTCCTCAGAGATTCTGGGACTAATCCTCAGATTTCATTCTTTGGAGTTAGGTAAGCACACAGTTGTCTTTCTTCACTTTCATCTTTTCTTTCTTCCTTTCACTCTGTTCTCATGTTAGAGAGATTCTGGGACTAATACTCAGATTCCATTCTTGGGAGTTAGTTAGGTGTTGGTAAATTCAATAATCAGACACGTTGGTTCTAGAATCCTCTCCCAGACACGACTTGGTCTGGTTCCCCTGCGCACTTAGTGAAGGTCCAAGGTTGGACCTTACATAAACCCCCTTTGATCAGCCAGACAACCACACCACCTGATCAAATGCAAGTCAGGCTTGATAGCGCAATTGCATGCAGCTCAACATCACCTCACCGGTGCCTTGGTTGGCCCCAAAACCAACGGAAATCAAAAGAAACGGACATAAATTGCAATACCAGACTAATTACTATAAGCAGACAAAGACAGAAAAGGAACACTGAGGAGTCATAAAGGGTTCTAGACAAAACCTCAATGACTCATCTTGGGGTTTATAAGATGTCATCAGCAAGTGAGAGAAGCCCTGTCCTCCTCACTTCAAACCACTCTCCCTCTGATTGGATCTCCCTCATCGTTTCATGTCCCATCATGTCAGCTTCTGACTTTGGATTAAGATAGAAGGCTGAATGTGAAATGATTTGACACCACACCTTGATAAGTCACAAGGCGGGAATTTGACTTATGAGAACTTATTAAGGGTTCAAGACTTAGTCCAGCCTATGGATCCAAGTAAACAGGAGACTTCTTCATGGTCTTGCCTGGTGGTTTAGCTAAGTTTTTGGTCCTTTAGCTAAGGAGTGGAGTCTGAGCCTTGTTGGTGGGTTTCTTTGTAGACTATGAGTGATGGGAAGTTGTTGGCACTTGACTTATCCCAAGGTTTAAGACTGGAGTCTTTTTTATGAAGAGAGAAAAGGGAGAGCTGAGGTCAACTCAAGCCTAGATGTGGAAAGTAAAGGGAAAGATGGGATAAAGGAATCTAAGTAGTATTTGGACAAGAATATACAAGTATAAATTAAAAAGCTTGTTTCTAGAGAGCCAGGAATAAGGGTTTTTTAGTTTAGAGAAAGTTACAAAGAAAGGATCTTGAGAATGACATATGTAATATTTGAGTGAGTCCTTTCTCTTGGCTCTGAGATAGGTCTCTATTTATGTTCTTTTTGACCAAGGTTTCTTACTCTGTTCCATAGAGACTGGGTAAGTAACTAGGGTGCTGAAACTCAAGCCTTCTTCATATTTGGGCCTTAGTTTCTTCCAAGGTCCACTTTATTCAGTTTTATTGGCTGAAGACTAATCTGGACAAGACAACCCTTTTGGGTATATGGTGTCAAGGTAAGTCTTCTGTTTTGGGAAAACTTCTGTTGTACTTTCTAAGGAGGGATTTTACATACTTCCTAAGAAGTATTTTTGTATCTGTATTGCTTTGTCTTTTCATATGTATATTAGTGGTTATAATATAAGTTTTTAATTATTTGTCTCCTTGAAACTGGAGTCTAGGTGTATGTATCATTTTTGTGTTATTTATTTATTTGTTAGTTTGTGGTATACTTCATTATACTCAAGGGCTGACACATCACCTCCCATCTTCCATTTCCTGGCCCAGCTGTGTTTGCATCTCTCCCACAACTTCTCAACAGCTGTTTCCAGTGCCTTTGGACACCCTCAATGATATCAACACAGAACATTCTCAAATAAATCTTGTTTAGGTAAGTCTTTCTCTTCTTTTCAGGTGGTTGGTTTCCAGCTGATTGTGCTTCCTTCTCCTCTCTCATTCCCTTCAATACAATCTTTAAACCTGTTTAACACTACTTCCAGTTTTCCAGATGTGCTCAAATACATCAATATTGTTTTGTGGACCAATCTAGTTTTGGTGAATTCCTGGCTTTGTTTTTGCTTTGTTCTCTCCAGCTAATCCCTTCTCCCTTGTTATCTTCAAGAAGGTCTGCAGGTCTTTGTAGGTTGCATTTCTAAGAAACCTTCCTCCTTTCCATTTGCTATTCTCCAGCTGTTACTTCCTCTCTCTACTGTCTTATAGTGTCATCATGCATCTCTCACAAGTCCAAGCTTTACCCTTGTCACTGTAGCTTAGTATTCATATCATTTGTTAGCTATGTAATCAAAACCCTCAATTTCATAAGGTTTATTATGAGCCAACATCAACCTCCTGGCTTGCTGCAAGAGAAATCAGAATCTAGAAGCCTTTTAGGCTTTGCTGGCCCTCCTAAGCTTCCCTTGATACAAGCCTGAGTGGATATGAGCAAGCAGAATCAAGCCCCAACTGATCAGGTTGGTGACCTCAGTTGTCAATATCATATCAACAAAAGGTTGATATGAGAATGAATGGCTTTGATCATCCTCATATGGTCCATCCTTGTGTCCTATTGGGGATGGTTAACCCGCCATAGTTGGTCAATGATCTGAGGTCGGAGGCAATTGGCCGGTCCAATTGCCCCCGTGGTGTAGCTTATACCTACCCGCCGGGTCATGTCGGGTTGGGGTGTGCCGTCTGTCATGGAGGTGAAACTACAATTGAGCAACTTGTAAAGTCTCACAGAAGCAATAGGTGGAACCCTAGAAAAGTGACGCGTGAAACCCCACGTAAAGTGTCCAGGTGATGGATGTTTCACAGAGAACTACACTCGTTTGCACGCTGTGTCAGCGAGAGAGCTCGTGACCGAGAGAACTTGCTTAAGTTTGGGGCCTGTACTACTTTCCGGGGAGTCAAAACCCAAGACAACCTTGGTTTTGAGGTTGGTTTTGGTGTCTATTGTGCTAATCGGCCTCAAAGACCGCCTATGTCAATTCAATTAGGTCAAAAACATCAACATAACTGTCGTGGCCAAGGGAATGCGTTGGGTTTAAAGTCTTCATCACTCGAGAAATGGGAAATGGCGCGTGGGACAGGTTCGGGTGGAGTTGGGCTGATAGATGCTGGGCTGGAAGCCTTGCTCATATAAATTTTCTGAAAATAGGCCTAAGGATATCCGATACGGAGACTGAATGGAGAAAGAAACAAAAGAAAAGCCCCTGAGAATTTTTAGAGAAGAGTACGGTAGTGAAGATGGACACAAACGAGTAGAAAAGAGATGGAAGACAAGCACAGAGTGGAAAATGGGCAAGACACAGACGAGAGAGGGATAGGAGGGAACTCGGAAACTGAACTCCCTCGTTGCAATTCTGCTGTGACATGGATCTGTTAGGGCACAGCGAGTGACAAGGATGTTGATGAGTAAGCGTTCCATGATGGGCACGTCATTTACGAAGTGACCAAAAGAGGACGTTGGTGAAGTGACAGGGGCTTTGCGTAGCATAGCTTAACAGCCGGCCGCTAAATGGTCAACTGACTCCGTTGAGGATCTAACCAAACTTAGGTTGATTAAGCCTCTCTGAATGTCAAGGTTGGTCTCGAGCAGTCTTAGCTCAGGTTGGAACAGCTTGGCTGTGATGCTGCTCAGGCACATTCACGGAACCGCTCATAAATTAACTGCGGCAGAAATTATACCCTCGCAGACCTTAAGGGTATCACTTGGGTCTACAAGGACATACTGCATTTTCAATCTCAAGAAGATTGAGAAAAGAGCATGGATTCCGTGGAGCACCGCCACAGCAATCACTACCCAGAGAGGAGATTCATTACCGTATAGGCGGAAGTGGTCGTTGGGCCTGCCACACTCGCCTGCAACTGACTTTGATCAGGAGCTTGTGTCAGAGGACTATAAAGCTTTGCCATCTCCATATAAATACTCAGTTTCCTTCTACAAAACTAAAATAAAATACAACTCATCATCACTGCAAATTCAAGAGGAACGCTTTTCAATAATCACTTAAAATGAGATCTTTTTTCATCTCCACCATTGTCGCACTCATCATCAGTCAGTGTGTTACTGCTCTTGTCGCTCCGACCCCT
Source organism: Cronartium ribicola 11-2 (assembly GCA_000500245.1). Lineage (NCBI taxonomy): Eukaryota > Fungi > Basidiomycota > Pucciniomycetes > Pucciniales > Coleosporiaceae > Cronartium > Cronartium ribicola. Next base: position 9,559 of record AWVX01026188.1, read on the forward strand.
GAAAAAGGCAAATTGTTAATCAGGCGTCAGTTTATAGTGAGCATTCCTACCTATCGGCTTGAACATATCATTTTACAATACATTTTCATACCTGTTTCCAATTGTGAAGGACTACGGACCGACGCCAGCAGTCAATTGTACCCAAGATCCAAGTCGATGTCCTAATCAAGGACCGTCGGGGACCCTCAGTGTGTCTTTCATCCACGTGTGGTAATACTACTCCACCTCCTGATTTTTGTTTTTGCTACTCAGATTCTCCGGTCAACAATGATACCTTGACCACCATCTGGGACAACTCTGGATACGTTGATGTTTCATAGTCAGCTTTCTCTTGAACATTTAATCTCACTATTAAACAACCGAATAACTCAAAGGTTTGATCATTCTGATTGATAACAATAGCACACCGGTCAAGAAGGACATCCCCGAGGGCTCGGTGTAAGCAGTTGTTACCGGTCTCACTAATTGCCCATGAGCGTTCAATGTACTTTTTGATATCCATGTACAGTCGGACGTCCTCGGTCATCTTTACCTTGCGGCAGTATTTTTTTGGCGTTCCAGTTTATGCAGACACCTTCATCTATGTAGGTTTTCTTCTTCATCTTCGTCATTCCTTGAGATTTTAATCAACACACATACTTTTGACTTTTGGCTTGTCTCGATTAGCTTGGAGCACTCTCTGTCCCCGCCAACAGTGATTTCTCCGCAGCGCTGAAATTTAGACTTGCTCTTCCTGCTGTAAGTAGATCATTTCTTCTCTTCTTCAATTATTTTTGATTAGCTCTAAAACGCTGTGGAAACTTAGAGGCGCTACGACGGAGACAATGACCCTCAAAACGATGTCGGGCTTGGTAATCAAGGCGGAGGTAACTTTGGAACGTATGGCTTTCAAGTCATTGAACAACAAGTCTTTCGACCTTTGAATGTATCAGACGGACAGCCGTCTTCCTATTTGATACAATTCCAGTTTGTCTTCTCTCCCTTGCTCCATCTCCTCACCCTTTTATACTGAACTCTAACCGAATAACCACTGTTTCAGATCCGCCGGACCTTTGGTCAATATCACCTACATTCCCAATCATTTTTCGGACTAACTCATATTGTATTTTTACGTGAATGCACTAGTGACTTCAAAATTTCATTGCTGCTTATCTTTTGTGTCTTTTTCATGGCTTTACAGAATTGTTTGGAGTGTAGCTAACTGTATTAAGAAATCATATTAGTTGATTTAATGACAATAGTTTTCATTGACATGTCTGTTCTTGTGCACACTTTCTGTTACCTGGTCTATACATGTTCATGTGGGTCATTTTGTGGGCGCGGCACAGAAAGCCCAAAAATAGCGTGCATAATTGCAATGAAAGTAGGAAATGGAGATGAGAGGACACGATAAAATAATACAGGAGATCCTCAGCAGCTTTCTTCTTTTTTCCACCTTTTTTTTGACATTCCCAACATTTCAACAGTTTTCATTTCATCATTGATAGGTCCATTAGGTCTCAAAAGAAACCTAGAGTGCCTTAATAGGTTTTGGGAGTATTGTAATTACATCATTATGGGTCAAGAAAACACTCTTGCACTGCTAACATTAATAGGGCGCAGTAGGTCTCATATGAGCCTTGAAGCAGCCCTAGTAGCCTTGTAGTAAGGTTTTTCTTCCCCAGCTGAAACAAATCCTCAATACACATGAACTTGAGCTTCTTTCATCGCTCAACGGCAATCAATCCACCTCCCTTCTGCAATCCCGCACTCTGACTGAAAATATCAACCATTCCCACCTTGCTTGATACCACCTCAATCAATCCCAACTTGATAAACTCTGTCTTTCCTGTCTTAGCTTTCCCCCGAACCTACAACACAAACCTTCAGAGAGTTTTTTTTGGACTGGCTGTTGTTGACCTTTGAGATACAAACAGAAGAACATTTGGCCCACTGTCAGTTAGGTGACTAATAGAGCAGTAGGGTTTAGTTAGCTAATAAGAAACTGATCTCAATCCTTTGTAAGCCATTCCAGGGTTTAACACCAAAATTCAAGGTGAATTAGGACCACCGCATGAGGCTTCACCTTGATACATCTCCTCTGGATTCAACAATGATTCCAAGATCAAGATCCCACAAGATTTTTGGCAAAATCCTAGGTCAGAGTCTTATATCTCTTGAGTACACCTGACATGTCAGACCTGAGGACTGCACAGAAGTCCAATAGACTGAACAGAGACATTATTACATACAATAATAATGTGCAATACATATTCTGTGGCAACAAAGATGTCAGGGTGTGGTAAAAGTTAAACACTCCCAACAGCCTGCTGGAGAATCAAAACCTGTGTGAAAACACCAGGGACTCAATAAACCAACAAAGCCAATTTGTGAGATTCCAATTAGGTCAGACCCCCAATTGTCAGGGTTTGGTCCCAAGAGGTGACCAACCACTGAGCAAGAACCCTCTGAGAATGATCTCAGGGCTCCATCCCCTTCTCATAACATGATATTAATCAATGGATTATGAAGAAGGGGGGTGATGGACTTGATATGCCATCATAGTTCCTCATGCATTTATATGAATAAAGATGAGGCTATCATCTATTCAA